>JAQGAS010000142.1:0-92967 GCA_034686365.1 Pachymerium ferrugineum | reverse complement strand
ACAATGGACCTTAATACTGAAATAAAAGATGCTCACAATTATACACTTTCATCTCAACTTTTATTAAAGTTCAAACTTAAAAGGTACAAATCTCTTTCATCAGAATGCGAATCTTAAAGCAATAAAATAACACTCGATAAGAAGATTTCACTTAAAGTATTTTTTAATTTCTAAAAACATTAGCTCTAAATTCTACGACTTTTTGATTGGCTTTTTGTTAAGACTTTTTTAAATAATTCAAACAGATTGTTAGTATTTTAATTGCTTTTTTGAATTAAATCAGAGTTCCTTGGAGAGGTTGTAAGATAATATCAGGGTTGTAAACTACCATTCAGGTTTGTTTTTGATAGCCATAAATGTTGTTTTGC
This sequence comes from Pachymerium ferrugineum, assembly GCA_034686365.1. Classification (NCBI taxonomy): domain Eukaryota; kingdom Metazoa; phylum Arthropoda; class Chilopoda; order Geophilomorpha; family Geophilidae; genus Pachymerium; species Pachymerium ferrugineum. Next base: position 92,599 of record JAQGAS010000142.1, on the reverse strand, counting down.
CTACATTTGGGAATGGTTTTTATGGCTTTTTCAGATCTGAAATCTTTTTCCTGTTGCAAAACTATTTGCTTAAAGTTGATATTTATACTATGAATGCATGTTTTATTATTCTGTTTTGACTCTGACTGATTGCAATTTGCAATTCAATCGATTAAGTATTCAGGATGTTAGTAAATTTTTTTTTTTACAGTGAAAGTCATTTAAATCTCATTAATAATGAATTAGTCTAATGTGTTGAGAAGTAGAGAATTAAAAACTTTCCTACTTGAAAAATTGTTTTCTTCTCTCTAGCTTGGGATTTTGGTGGTTTTAGTATGTTTGTTACATTTTGAATACATACCGCATGAAACGATTTGCCACTAGAGGGCAGGAAGGAACGATGGAAGCGTTTAAAGTGGATAGACAGATGAAAACCCCATTAAAGACAGTCAGAGGCAATAAAGCAGAGATGTGATATAAAAGAAATGTAATGGGTCAGAGAGTTTACGATTAGTTTCCTTTTTATGGACGATTAAATGATATAGGTAATTGGGTCTGATTTGGAGAGATGCATGTTTGGAATTATTAGTAGAGATAGGTGATAAATTTATGCAGTAGGAATTGAGCTTTAGCGTGATTTTAAAGTTATGTGTAATTATAATTGGGTAGAGGGAAATATTGTGTAGTGGTTTAGGATGCTCAGCTTTCGTTTTAAGGGGATTTCCCATCCGCCTGCGCGCGTTGACGTCAGAAATTCGATTGGTTGTTTCGTAATTAGGGTAGTTAAAGGCAAGAAATTAGTTGGAATTCATTGATTGCAGTTATATAATTTTTTTTTACTAGTTCTAAGTATATTTATCTATTCAGACTTAAAATATTTATATCAAGTATAAAAATCAATTAAAAAAATATTTCTAAGGTTTAGTTGGTTAGCTGCATTGCACTATTTTTATTCTAATTTTTATTGCAAATGTGTTGCATTACTTATTAAGGTAGAGCTGCTGTAGTAGTTCGAGAGTATATGGAGTTCCCTGTTTTGGAGAGTATTAGCCTGGTGGCCAAACGTGAAACTAAAGTAATATTTGAGAGGGTTTGCCATCTGGTAGTAGAGAGTTGAATGAATTTATCGATTCATTTTACTAGTTTACTGGGTCTCATGTAGATGGCAGTAGTTGCACGTGTATTTTTATGTTAAAGAAATATGGCTTCCCAAGACATGAGGAAATATGGTGGATGTAATAGGGTTGTTTCTTGGATTGGAAACGAGATTTCGTCATTTTTCATTCTGATTTATGTTAATATCGATTTGTGTTTGCTTGTCTTATCTCAGAAATTGGATTCCAATTTTTCAGTGATATTCCTCCTGATGTCATGAATAAAATAGTCTTTATTTTCTAGAAATGTTTGACAAAGGAAAATTGATGAAATTACAAATGAAATGTGATGTTATTTGTCGCCGTTTTTTATGCAGTATTTCAAACAACTAACAACAAAAAAACGTTTGACTCAAATAAATAAATGCACAACTTGAAACACATTAGTCAACACTTCATTCCCAATTACTTGTCTGATACAAAAATTGTGATATGTAAATAGTACTGATAGACACTAAAAAGAAAAATGTCTACGGTATCTTTAGAACATCTTTTAAAACCCAAAGTTCAAACACTAAAAAAATAGGAGAACGTAATATTTTTGCAAGGTGAATGTTATCAAAGGCACAGAATAAAACTTGAGCAAACGCACATTACAACTTATCATTTGGTACATAACAAACAGAAAAAAAATTTTATATACAGAATTATGCTAAACATCTTTGTTAAGAAAAACTTTCATTCCCAAAAACATGCATTTTTCATTTCCGTTTCTTATCTGGCCCACCTGTGCGTGCACCATTGTATTTCTGCAACAAGGAAAAAATTCATTTATAATGAATTTTTACGAAAAATAACATTGATAGTTAAGCCTTCATTTTGGTGTATGTCTAAATGAATTTGTGTCACTTTTATAGCTGCATGAATATTTTTGGTGCTTTTTTTTTGTTTTTTTTTTTAATAATACAAAGAAGAAAAGTAATTGTTTGAAATATTTCTAGCTGCACTTTTTTATATTAATAATGCCTTGTTTTTTGGATAAAAATTTTTCTTTTCGTCATAAATATGTGAATATTTCATACAGACCTAAAACTTTGTAGAACCGACTGGAGAAAATTGCTTACATCTCAGTGCCAAAATTTAATGAAGGAATCCAATTACTGCCAAAAAAGTAAGGCATTATAAAACCACTTTGTTAATTCTGCAGGCAAATTGGTATAAATTTGTAAAAAGTGGGGTCTTTTTTTTCTCTTCTCACTAATCACTAAACCTGCTTAAATTAGAAATCAAATTTTTCACAAAAAGTGTAAAGAGCATTAGTTTTAAAGGCATTATATAGTGCCGTTGTTCTAAATTGTTTTTACATAAAATCTTCCAATTTACACAAATTTGTTCGCTTTTTGTAAGAACCTTTTAAACCTTTTTATAAAGACGTGTCTAGTGCCGTAGAATTTACTACACACAGTAAGTCGTTAATTGGGAGTTATAATAAGAAATGAAAATTAGAAGAGAAAGCACTTTTTAATTCCTTTTATAACTAGTTCCAATGTTGAAAGGTTTAAATTACCAAAAAGTGAAACCCTGGAATTTGGTTTTTGGTTGTGAAAAAGGCACTGGGGTTTGATGATTTTCTTTAAGGTGAACTTTTCTTCTGTGGAAAGTGATCTGATGCACCTTATTATCCACAAATTGCAGTCCACTGATAAATCGGGTCAGTTATGTTGATATCTAGGCCGAAGGATTTGAACAGATGTGATGGTTGGTGGTAAACGTTGTCTTTTTTTTTAGTTTTTTTTGTTTTACCCGTTAGTTTTATGATATAGCTGCATCGATGAAGTATACAAAAAATTCTTTCGTTAAGTAATTTAAAGGTTGACTATTCTGGAGCTAATGGAACAATATCATCTCTTAAGTTGTCACTGCTGATATGTAAATAAATGATCCAATAAACTAAGTTGAAACAGACAAAAAACACTGGGAATGCAATCCTAGAATATTTGTCGATGTCACTTGGACTTATAGTGTAGTCATTTGGAAATAGTTGATCTTGAAGCTCCTGAAATTAAATTTAAATTTTAAATTTCATTTGAAAATTAGAATAAAATAAATTTTCAAGTGCTGATATTTTGTACGGCGGATTTAAGATATCGTATTTTACAAAGTTTTTTTTCTTTCGAAACTATCTGAAAGGTTAAACACCTCATCCCCTTAACTGAATTGCGATATATGTGATTTATGTATTACCTCGTACTCACCTATAAAATGACATTGTGTAGAAGCTAGCAGTTTCATGTTACATACGCAATTCATTATACATGAGTTGTTATGGGGACATGTATAAACAGACCAAGCACAAAGTGCCAATATTTACAGAATGCATTTGCAAACTTCAATGGCTTGTAACCTTTTCACTTGCGTCAACTTAACATGGCTGCTTCCTTGAAAACAATAAGAAATGAAATGTTTCTGATAAGGAATAATTTCCACTTAGTAAATGGTTCTTCTTAAAGTCTTATCGAACATCCGCTAGTACAAGCGTTATATCTAAAGTGCTGTTAGAGAACACAGAATTTTACTTATGTTTTATTGCTGTGCAGCAATCAAGTGCATCACCCTAAAGTTTTTTTAAAGGCAACTTTTAAAAACTTTACAAGCTCTCATCTGGTGGATTGCTCTACAAGTGACCTTTTGGTCAACCTGATGAAAGTATACTCAACATTGTTTATCGTAGCCTCTAACAACTTTGACGACAGTATAAACACATAAATTTTAAATCCGCGTATAATATCATACACTTAAAAATCTCCTATTTATTTGCATTACCTCTCGGATATTCCCATGACTCATATGTCGAAGTTGAGGTGGCATATCTAAAGGCTGTGCCTCTCCTGCAGAATCTCTCGGACATATTCCGTAATACTAAAACAAAAGAAAATGCAGCATTAAGACCAAGTTTGGACAAGTAAAAAATCAGTTTTACACTATTCTATTGAAGTTATTTTTGAGATTGGAACGTGTATTCCTAATTCGATAATTAATTAGCGGTAATTAATGGTGAAGGAATGGGTGATTTGGAGTTGGTTGATAGTAAAAGGTTAAAGGAGGGGGAAATCATTTACCTGTAGAGGTGTTTCATGTGTTTCAAAAATTTCAGGAATATTTATTTCGTCAGTAGGTTGCCAAAGCTGATGAAAGAAGCATGACACAAAGCCACAAGAACAGTTAATTTCAGTTAATTTATACTACCCACTAAGGCTATTCATATTTTATTAGAATGATAAGTCAAGGGACACAGAAGTGGAAAATTTTCAACGTCATTAAGATTAGAAGTTTTGACTGAAATAAGAGATGACAGATTTAATTTAAGTATCTCTTGCAGAATTTATTTTCAGCAAACACTACGCGAGTATTCATGACAGATGAATAAGTTATTGTCATTAACTGTGAATGCAGTGTCTGTTTACCTGTTGCTTCACAAGTAGATAGGTTATTAAGTTATAATTAGAGTTGGGCTTTGGTGCAGGCCTTGACAAATGAAAATACTTCTTGTCTAATTATGTTGGTATTCTTGCAATATGACCACTTCTAAGTGCGAATGTAAATCAGTATTATTTATAATCTCATGGTCTTTTTTTTGCAAGTAAAATTACAAAATTAAATATTCAGAATGTTTGGTTAGCTGCACATGGTGTTTAAAAAAATTGCATAAATATTTGGGTTTCATAAATAAAAGCTTAAGTACTGGTTAGTTTATTGAAGCATGTTGTTTTGCTTCTGTAATAAAAGTGTAATGTTGCCTACATAGAGGTAGTGTTAAACAATGCAAAACTAATAGAGAGCCGCTTTACTAAAGCAGCTATTACCTTTGCTGCTTATTCTGTACAGGAGATTTATGGTATAGATATGTGCGACCTCTTTGCACAAACTCTATTTTCTTTTGTTTGTGATATAAAAATGTATCTTTTACAGATCAATTGCATCTACAGTTGGAAGTAAATTTCTAACCAAATACATTCGAAGTTGATGTAATCATTTTTCAACTTTTATACATTTTATTTGTTTTACTTTAATTTTAACTGTAAAAAAATTTACGTCCAACTCTTACTTGCAGTTTTTCGGTTCTAGTAAAATGCTAAAATCCTTACGTATTTTAATAATTCATACCAAAAGATTGTTAAACACCAGAGCCCAATGTTTTTCAGTTACAACAGAATGACCTTAGGGAATTTAGATTAAATTTGGAACATTCTGTGATTAAACAGTCGCTTCTAATCTCCATGTCCCTTGACCTTTAAGCAGTTTTCTCCAATAATCAATTGAAAGAGAGAAAGAAAGAAAAGCAAATACTTGCTCACCATGCCTCGACTCTGAGCCAGATGCTTGGCTAAGTAACCGACGGCGGCATATTCGAGAAGAGCGGCGAAAACGAGCACGAAACAAGTGCCTAGGTAAATGTCAATGCTCTTCACGTAAGACACCTTAGGCAAGGCGGCGTTGGTGCTGCTCATTAAAGTGGTCATGGTGAGCACTGTGGTCACTCCAAGCGACACACGTGCTGGACTGGCATTACGGTTGAGCCAAAATGACACCCATGAGATGATGACAATCAGTCCCGAAGGGATGTATAATTGGATCAAGTAGTAACCCATGTCACGGACAAAGAAAAACTCGCAAGCGAGACGCGAGTAGTTACCTGGAAAGAAAAAATTAATATTTAACACTGATTGCGTTTTTTTTTTCTAAATTTGTTACGCTTTTTTGAACACGACTTTGTAGAGGATTTTTTTTTTAACTTCGTTGTCTTAACACGTCAGATGTTTACAATTTTTCGCAGCGTCGTTGTCACGAAACGCTTTACGACGCTTGCATTTCGAGTTAATGAACCGAGTTCTGCATTAAGTAAATTGAATGTTTACCTGTGCTTAGATATATTTCACTCGCAATGGTTCTATGCCCGAGTAGCTTGAATTGGGATAGTTCAACATCAGGTGAAATTCCAAGTGGGCTTTGTCTCTTTTGCCACCTGTAAACGATTTCTTTTGCTGTGTACCCAACTGAAATCGATAAAAAGAATTTTTTATTTATTTTTCTCATTTTTTTTTTTTTTTTTTTTTTCTTGTCGACGGAATATCTTTTCTGTTTGCTATGAAACGGTGAAAAAGGGGATTGACGTTTTGGGTCATTTTCTAGAAGCAAAATACAAACAGACGGTTGAAAAGTTTTCATATTAAACTTTAATAACGTTGACAGACAATCGTCGACGTTAAAAAAGATTTCTGTTACTGTTTTTCCTTTGCGTTCTTTGACATTTAAAAATATCATCAAGGTTATATGCATTTTCAATTACTTACAACTTTCGATTTCCAGTTTGCATGTCTGGCTATCCATAGGGAAATATCGCAGATTCATAAAACAAGCCCCAGTTACGGTTAACCTGAAAAATATAAAAGAAAATAGTCTATAAAATAAAAATCTTGACATCAAAAATCACTTTTCTTACACTTGAAAATTATTATCCTCTCTAACAAAAATTAATTTGAATGGTTTTTATTTCTAAGTAATCTGTTCCTGATGAAAATTCAAAAACCATTTCACTAGAGCTTAGTGCTGCTTTTTTTTTCCCCCTTTCTTTTGTACCAAATACTCCTCCATCTCGGTCGCCAGAAAAGAGTATTTCTATTGATCCAACTTTTTCTCTCTCTCTTTTTTTACGCAGCGTTTGGACCGTACACGTTGGTTTTGCTTTGTATCGCCCGTTTTTGACTTCACGCTTGTGTACAGTGTTATTTTTTTGAAAGGAAAAAAACAATTGTGATATAAATTTCGTTGTAAGCGTTTGTCGTCCACACACGGCATGGCATGTCTTGCTTGACAAATGAGGTTATTGTGTGTAATTTTGTGAGAGGGTAAAGAGAAAAAAAAACTTATCGAATTTCTGCTATGAAACTCTTTGCGTGTATTTAATAACAGTGTCGCCCTTCAATTTCTTTTTCATTATGTTTTAAAAATTGGTGTAATATTTATAAGTTTATTATTTTCCACCTTCATTTTATCGAAAATAGGTTTATAGATTTTTTTATGTTTTCTTAGTGTCAATCAACATGTAAAAAGCTTTACGATCTCATTTTGAAATGTTCAAAAACCATTAAGAGCATTATTTATTCATTTCTTTAAAAAACCTCAACAATATTAAATCTGAGCCCGTTGAGAGTTGTTTTCATTTCAAGAGGTAAAAATATTCCGCAATGACAGAAATTAAAACACCCGTTACGAAGAATTCGTGTTGACTGCAGCAAGAAGGAAATAAAAATTTAAAAATTTTTCTATTCCCAGCCCACCAAAAAATCGATTTCAACGTCGCAGTGATAAATCGAAGTTAAATCCCAGTTTTAACAAAAAAAAAAAAAAAGAATTAAATCACATTTTCTAATTGCAAACAGTTTTATCAAGTTTTGCCATTCTTAAGTTTAACCCAGCCACAATACTTTTCAATTTAAACCAGGCAAAAGATTTATTGCCGCTCATTTATCGCCACATGACTCACCTAAATGATGAAGAAAGAGAAAAAAATACATTAAAAGCAATTCATTCGGATAAAACCAGTTCCTTCATCCGAGCCACGAGATTTACTCAAGATGAAGAAGCAGGAGGCTTTTGACGATGGCTTTGATGCGAGAGAGAACGTATTGAATTATTCACTGCTAGATGCGCTATACTACAACCCGACAGATGGAAAGAATGTGTTGCACAAAGTACTAGCTTTTCCTTCATTGGGCCATTGTACGCTTAGCACGATGTATATATAGAGGGAATAAGACGTCGCCAACGTCCAGCTGTTCAAATCCCCTATTAAGGTACGAAGCCAGAAATAAACTGCAATGACCATTTTCATTTTGCACACTAAAGGCAGTGTTGCTGACCTCTAATATTAATTCTGACAAGTTGCAAGTACCAGGAGAATTAAATTTAAGGGAAAGTGAAGTGGAAATAGAAAGTGAAACGTTTTCTGCGAAAAGGGAATAGCAAAAGTTGTAAGAAGATTGAATCTATGATGGCCATGGATTTCTTTTTCTTTCTATATATAAGTCTTTTGTTGTTATCTACAATGGTGCAAAGTATATAGTGAAATATCGTGGAATCTTTTTTTTTCTTCCTATCTATCTAAAACCAATTCTCCTTTTGTTCGTGTCTGAAATGGAACCATGCTGTTAGATTTGCCAATAGAGGAGAGTGGCGTTGTGGGTAGTAAGGTGTCAGCTGGACAGACACGGACATCTGGATGTGATGTACAAATGGGTTGGAAGTCTTTTATTCAGTCCTTTATTTGCTAATATTTTGTGTAGGGGAATAGAAAAAAGTTTCGCAAAGTTTTCTATGAAAATGATTTCAAAAGTTGTACTGCGTGTCAAGAATTAGTTCACAGTTTTATTGACTGTTGCAAGACAAATTGTGAGTAGCGTTTGACAAAGTAGATGTATGTGTGCCTTTTGTGAAATTTATGATTTAGTGTCAAAACGTGATTTACGTGCTTTAAAGGTGCGATAGGTTGAGGGATGTAGTGAAACTCAATTGGATGGGTAAAAATGAGTGGTATCGTTCTGGTTCGAGACAGGAATCGATAATTTTTTTTTTATTTTCCGGATTGTTAGTCCGTAATATGTAAGGTGATTTGATGGATCCGAAAGGGAATTTTCTTCACGGAATGTATGTTGTAGAGATAGGCATTAAATTCGCTTGAAACCATCTGGTAGTTTCACTAGACTTAACTTGCGTGCACGCAATTTGTTGGCCAGATAAATGAACAAAAGGGAAGGAAAATGGTCAATGTGCAATCATGTGTACGTTGTGTGAGCAGGAGTAAGTACATTTTGTTGATTTTTAATGAGGTTAGACTGTGCATTCGCTTTATGTAATGACGAATAAATTGGGGAATATGTTTAGAGCATTGTTTAAACAAAATGAATATATTAAATAACTGTTGTCGAGTGCAGGAAGAAGAAACGAGCTTGTTTATATTTAGTGGTAGTCAATGTGAATTCTCGACTGGTTTTAGCGACATATGGTCGATAGGAAGTAACAAAAACAACCCTCATAAGCTCCCATTTAAACATTTATAACAACCACCTTAATACACCGCCCCTTAGACAATTACTTTTGCTTCCCACGACTTTCTTAAAAACAATTAAAAATCCAAATCTGGAAAAATGTAAAAAGATAAAGCGGCATGTCATTTAAAATTGCTAATTGCTAATTACGTGATAATCAGCTCCCAACATAAAAATTTGCATAACAACAAGACTTCAAAAATGTCAGCTAAATTCCTTGTTTTTCGTAAGAGATTATTTACTAAATAATAAATGTTATTCTTTTATTTTATTAAGGGGACGTAAGGTAGCGCTTTTCCTAGAAGATGGGAAAAATCCTATTAACTGATCAAATTAAATTGATTGCTGTTTTCTTATTTTTTTATTCGACCAGAATTATAGGGAGTCTACCAGTTTTAAAAGTATAAACAACTATTATAAGAGAGAAAAAATAATTGACGGGAAATGTTGGTCGGATGAATGCAACAAAAATCAAATTACGGATCAATAAAGTAGGAGTCGTTTCATGATACGGCATTGTAATCAGTTTTTGGGTTATTTCCAGTAAGATTGAAAACCGATATACAACATGACGAGAAAATGGTGATTATGATCTGAAGGAGAAAAGTAATCTGAAGAATTCCAATTTTCAGCTGACACATTTGCTTTAAAAAATTGGAAATTAATAAACTAGTAATTTATATGAATAATCACATCGAAGGTTTAATCTCTAGTAAATCACGATTTGCACGTGTGATTGCGTCATTGGATATTAATTGGTCAGAAATGGAATTTCGCTTGATAGAACACTTTAATATTGATTCTCTTCCTCTTGAGCAGACGTCTACTCCATCGCTTGCTAAATAAACGTTGAGGGAATATAAGCACATTGTCTGATTCGAATATAGTTGTGGGGGACCCAATGAAATGTTTGTATTGGATGAATACGTACCGAAAGGAATTTTTATTTCAATATTTTAATATGACAGGTAATAATTGTGTAATTGTAGTTTGCTATATTTTAAAGAGGTGGAATGGATTTTTAGTGTACATTTAGAATAGGTGTGTTGATATAAAGCAGTTGGTAAATGGAGCTGTCTCCAGCAATCGATCACTGTTGGATTTTACTCAGATAGATGGGAATCTAGTGTGAATACACATCTGTTGGTGGTATTACATGAAATGAAATGTCAACTTAAAGCAGGAATCATGTTATAAAACTATTTTTACTTCTTCCCTTTTCATATTGTTTTGCCCTTGTCACTATCCATTAAACCTGCCATCGTTTGTCACTCGACTCCATTTTCTGTAGTCATTTAGTTACTTTTATTTTTTATTGTTCTTTTTCATACGATTTTGTGTGAAGGAAAGCAATGAACCGTCTGGTGATTTCACCTACACTACTCGAGTTATAAGTCAAGCAAAAGGGTTAGAATTTTTCGTCACTGAATTTCTTTTCTTGTGTTTTTTTTTTTTTTTTTTTATTCTTTTCTCTTTTCTTTTTTTCTTTATGGCAAAGACGGTCATAAATGGAAAAGCTGGGCCCTACTTCTGCCATAAAGACACAACTATTAGATTAACCTCTGGGTGGGACAAGAAGTCTATTTTTTTTTTGTTTCTCTTTTTCATTATATTTTTGGTGGCGTAATCACATAAGATGAAGGTAAACATTTTTTTACGTGTTTAAATATAAATCCGACTGAGATTTCAGCTTTAAAAATTACATTTGTCTGTTTTTTGTTAGTGCAAATAAAGGATTTAAAGAATTGCAATTTAAAAGTGGATTTAAGCAAATCAGTGTCTTGGGTGGAGTTTTATTAGTATTGTAATTGTACATTACTGTCACAGTACGGGTGAATGATGAGCCAAGTTTTCTTAGGCTTGGATAACGAGCTGTGTGTTGGTGCTCTGTCTATACGTGTGTTTTTTATGGGTTGTTTTTCTTCTTTAATGATGAGTAATTTGGGACTGTCTTTAATTTCTACGATAGAGATTGCCGAGTGAGATGTTGTGCAATGCTTTTGCTTGAAAGATGACCTCACTAACTCTTGATTACACGTTCATTGCGTTGTTGCCTAAGCCGCAGTTTCACTCACTGTCTTCTGTGGTTGAAGTCAGATCCCAAGCAACTGCCAAAAATCTTAACACTTTGAGTAAATACAATTAGGATTTTGACATTTGAATGTCAAATTTAACTCAAAATCTTGTGAGAAATCTTAGAGAATGGGAGAAATGAGATTAGCTAGTTCAAGCACAGAAGATTTCTTGTGTTTCTTAAGTAGAAGCATCTGTTCCTCTTGTAGATCCGCCCTTTTACTGCCAAAGTTATTAAAGACTCAGTGAGGAACTAATTCGATCTCAGAGTGTGTGTGGTGTAAAGAGCGCATGCTTCGTTTCCAGGACAACGGGAGTTTCTCTTAAGGAAAAGTGAAGAATGTAGAGTAGATGTAAGGGCATAATTGATTTCACAAAGTCATAAATATTTTAAACGTGACTCCTCCAGAGAATTTATTCAGTCAAATGAGTAATCAGACATGCGAACACTCGTAATCCATATTTTTTATTCGCTACTTCCATTGCGTGTTTTTCGCTTCTCGTCTTATTTTTTTAAATATTTTTTAATTTCTTCTCTTTTTTTTAAATTTTAGGCTTTCCCATTAGTTAATCGATAGAAAATCGAATAAAAAAAGGGTTGGAAAATTTAATGAATTTTTTTTCTTGCTTGGCAAAATGAATATTCGAGATCAAAAGTGAAAAAATGATTTTAAAAAAATCAAGTTTTCATTTAACTGTAATAAAAATATCAAAGGTTTACATCAAACGAACAATTTAAAATAAAAAGGGGGAAAATGTAAACGGATATTGATGTTGTGGTAAGTGCGTGCGTACGATTTTCAAACTTTGTTGTTTCTAATGGATTTTCGCTAATGATTTCTGAGCATTTTCTTTTTCTTTATTTTAATCCGTTTGTTTTCTAAAAAAGAAAAAATTCTACAAGTTTTGACTACTTTGCCATTAGTTGCTGCAACAAACATCTTTTTAGAAAGGTTGCTGCAAACACTTAAAGAATTTTTGTGACACTCTTAAGTTCCATTTTGTCAGCCATCTGGAATTGAAAAAACGCAGACTGTCAGGGTCCATTAAAGAGGCAGAGCTGGTTTCGTATGACCATATAACTACAGCTTGGTTGGGAATTTTCATGTACTCATCAAAAAGCCACAGGCGGCGTCGTATAACCATGTCATGATACACCAAAAGTAAGGTTCGATGCCTAATTTGCACGTGCAAACTGCGTGCACAATTGATGAGATCCAAGGATCAACGTTTTCTCTTCTTCTTGTGAGACCGCAAACACCTGTGACACGTCTTTTACACATTTTATTGCTATACTTGAGATACGCCAAATTTCAATAGAAAAAAAAGATGAGTTTTTTAAGTTTATTTTTTTTTCTTCTTTATAAAACGGGCTTTGTGGTTTTAAATATTTTCTTGGAATGTCTGGTTGCATTTTTAGATGTCTGGGTTCTTGGTGAATTAAAGTGACCTGAGGAATTTTTAAATGAAAATGGTCCAAATAGAAATATTTATGTTTAATTAATTATGTTGATGCATCCCATTGAAAAGAATGATCAAGTCGAATGGATTCTAGCCTCATTACTCATTCACCTTCTGTCATCTTGGTGTTAGAAAGAGTGTGTCCTGATTCTTTTTCTGTTTTCAAGTATATTGCTGTGTGGATGGATTTCACCAATTTTTTATGTGTGCAGAATCTACAATTGGGAGGTTGTATTCAAGAGAAGAATACAGATACCTATTCAAAAAGAAGCATGCTTTAACTCAAGATCAGAATATTTCTATTAAAGAAAACAGCATTGAGTGAAAAAATAAGACTCCTACTCGCTAAATTTCTGCAAAATTAGACTTTAAAAATTGAATTTAAAATTTGGTTCGTCGTGTGGAAATAAATTTTCACTGATTGAATTAGAGAGAATTATTTGGTGTGTGTGAGAAATGATTTTTTTTTTTCTTCTTATTAATTTTTTCCCACTAAAAATAAAAAGTCCTATGGGATGATATCGCGCTTTAATTACTGGTTCATCGAGTGTAGAGAAGTTCGAGAAAATTTAATTAATTTCCAAGTTCAGTGCCATGTGTGAAGTAGTCGGTATTAACATGGGCCGAAAAATGCATGTTAATTGTGTGTCTCGTTAGGAAAATCGATGATTTAAAAGGGCAAAATGTGTCGTATTTCACTCCTTTGATTCCTCGTTTCGATGATAGTTGTAAAGGGGTTTGTTTGATGGATGAAGGAAGTGAATGTAACTCGTGCGCCTACCTCATGCTGCGGATGATTCGCCCATCTGACTTGATTCTCAGGAAGGAGTTGGGAGTTGTGGCGTTGTGGAAGTAGGCTTTTTTTTCGTTGACGAAAAAAGTGTCCGGAATCCAGATCTGATTGATGACATCGGCTCCTACTGACAGCTGGCTATCCCAGTCTGGAGAGGCAACCATTAGGCGCTCATCCGACCAAAATTGTCGGAAATAGAAATCAAGTGTGAAATCCTGTAAGGAAAAGTAAGGGAAAATAAATTATAAAATTATTTTTTTAATGTTGGGTTTAATTCTCACAGTGACCACACAAATTAAAACGTTTAGATTAATTTATAAATTTGGATAATTTCAATTAACCCCGCTTAGCTAATTAAAGAGTAAAAGATTTGATAATTGCTGTCGAATGGAAATCGAAACGGAGTCTGCGCATTGCGAACTGAACGAATCTCTAAATAACATCAGCGTCGTTCTTCTGTCGCGGATGACGTCAGTTACACTGATATTCATCTGTTTGCATATCCTGCTAACACGACAGCGCAATCGTACTTCATCATTGGATTCCCGCAATATTCTCCCCGTAAATTTTAAAGGGAAAAATCACATAAATTCAAGTTTTAACTTGGTTTTAAATTTTTGACATCATCACTTCCCATGCGTGATATAATTATATCACTTTGCAATTACAGTGCCATCATTTCGTGTTTATCACTTCATATATATGGTGTTCCGAAAGTCAATCGAAATGCGCTATATTCAATTAGTGCTTCACAGAAATACTTTATGATTCACAGCTGCCCCTTGTTGCAGGCATTGCCCGAAATACGTTTATTACTATCTTGCCCCTTACTTGATGCAGAAATGACCTGCAATACTTTACCCGACAGCTGCCCCCACCTGCATGAAAACCCGCAATGCATCTTTTAGAAGCAGCTGCCCGAAGGTATTCACTGCAATACTTTTTGTGCCTCTCTCACGTTTTCATCCTCGTAGCAGAAAGTTGGTTTTGCTGTAGGGTATATTGACAATATTTTTTTTTAAAATATCATCTCGGTGTAATGAATTTTAATAGAGGTGATGGAAAGTTGTGTTTAACACTCATGTGAATTAATGTAAGTAATAGAAAGTTCATTTAACGCTATTGAAAGGCTTTCGCGTGAGTGCGCAGAGAATTAGCATCGTTAATCGTGGGGCAAAATACCGTACATTTGAAACCAACGAGGCTTAATGCAAATGTGAATGAATTTGCCACTTATTATTACTATTATTCCAATCTTGTACTAAATTTGCTATCGGGGCGCTCAACTTTTAAAAATGATGTTGCGTGCTCAACAACATTAATAACGGGGTAAAAGGGTGAAACGAACCAAATTGGGCTTTCTCCCCTGGGTGTCAATTCAAATCGATAAATAGATGTACGATCGATAGGGCTGTAACGACCGGTTAAACGATGACCTATTACATTTCTTTTCTCACGAGTAAAAACACGGGTTGGAATAACTCTTTGAGGACCCAATCGTTTCAGCCGCCAGGGAGATAAAATAGACGATTCTTTTAAGGTGCTGGTTTTATTTTTCACAAATGTGAATCACGTGAGTCGAATGTCGAATTCTGTTGGTCTAATCGAATTTTTTTTTTCCTGCGTGTGGACGACGTCCTGTCTGGGTGAAGGGTCTTTTCGCACGCAAGACAATTTGTGGAAAGTAACAATACCCTCGAGACGCCACCTTGCGCAACGTTGCGGTTGGGGTTTTGAGGGTTAGAATAACACCTGCGAATTGGCTGCGAGCCTCGATAATAAATGAGAGAAAATTTATTTCAGTAATTGGAACGGACTATTCGCGCGTCGGAATTGCATTGAGCGAAAACCTGGTGGAGGTTGATGGGTCTGCGTCGAATTCTAAGGGGGAGGGCTTCTGGAGTATGAATGGCTTTACCTTAAAATTCTACATATTAAAAATCTCATATTACTAATGCAGGTCATTTGGAAATGAGCCAATTTTATCCATGACTGCTTCAAAACTCCGTTTTGGAGTGCGACTTTTTTTTTTTACATATTTTTTTTATATTATTGTTTATAAGATAAGATGCAAGAAAAGAAAAAAAGAATTTTGCCCAATAATCTGTCAGTGATGCAATTAGGAGTTAGTGAAGTGAACCTGCAATAGCCTTGTGATTGAATCTGCGCACACCTTCGCCTCGTTGCGTTTGACAAAATTGGCACTGCCATTTGCAGTAATGGAGTGTATGAGTTTGTTGGTAGGTTTGGCCTTTTTTGCCTTTTCTGTGTTTGTTGCGAAAAGAGTTTTCGAATTTCCAACCCGCCCTAAATCATTATTTTAATGAAACCTTATGTCGATTCTGGGAAATTGAATTTCTTGTACAAGTTAAATGAAGAGACAACATTTTTTTGATCTCTGACATTTACGTCTGGATTTATTAGATCTCTTTAAAAAAAATTCCAGCCAATTTTTTTTTTCTACTTGAAATGTCAATTGGTTTGTGTCTAATTAGAGTCTGGGAAAAAAATCGTGAGGATAAAATTAGTCTTTGCTTTTTTTGACTATTTTTTTCTGGTTGGTTAGTTAATTAAATTGAAGGTAATTTTAGGTAAGGGAGCTTTTCAGAAGTTTTTTCGTTTATTTCATGGTACGAGTTTGGTTGTTTACCTTCAATACACGAAATGTCTTTGGGGATTTGGAAGGTTTGGGAAATAAAGATAGAGCAAAGTTAGTTGGTAATAAACATGCGTTTACACTAGACCAAAGAGAATTCGACTTACCATGTCTATTTCTGAGACCGAACTAAATCCAAGAATGTACATTGTGACTTCTACTTCAACAGGTGGACCTGAAATTAAATTAAAAGTGAGAAAAAAAATTAATTTCCGCACTTAATTAATTTTTACGTATGGAAAAAATGTTGGAAGAGCGTAATTAATTAGTTTATTGATTGAATAGAAGAGGTGAAAATATTAGTTAATTATAATGACCAGATATCGATATTTCCATGGTGAATTACCATCACGAAATTAAGATTGATGCCTGGCAAAATGGCGGCTGACTGAATAAATGGATTACCAATAACAGAATTGTCAGTAAATTGAAAACTTTTAATATGTTTAAAAAGATTTGACAGAATAATATGTTCGTGTTGTAATAAAATGAAAATTGAGAATCCCTTCAACCAGAAATCGAATTCGTCATACGCTAACTCTGAAATCAGTTTCCCCTAGTGGTTTTAATTTATCAATGCGTGTAGTGAGGAAAGTGATGAAAGAAAAAAAAAACCACTTTGAACGATTAAATCATAAAATGAGAGTAATTTTATGCCTAATTAATCTTTAAGTATTTAAAGTGAGATCAGTTTAACAACTCGGTATTAATTTTTTTTTTAATATTTCTTCATGTTAAATAATAATATTTTAATAAAATCCAAATATGAAATCGATGAAAGACATTTATAGTAGTATATTTCATTTCTGAGTATGTTTAATATAAAATAAAAAGTGTCTCCAACCATTTTAAGCGAAAAAAGAAGGGGAAATTGAAAAAGCCTTTTTTCTTTCTAACGTGGGAAATTGCTTTCATTTATAAACTGACTGTTGACCCTCGAGATTAAAATGTCACGAGGAAGAGTTTAGGCACTTGATGAATTTTACTGCAGCCAATGGAATCCTTTACAAATTGTTTTTTGGCTCGTCATCAAGGAAACTATGTAACTTTGATCTCTGCGAGGGTGAACAATTTTTGGCAGTACTTTAATACGGTTTTAAAAGTTCGAAAAAAATTTGAAACCACAACTGACCACCAATAAGTGAAATTGGAATGTTGAAGGAATTTTAAAATGACGAATCTTTACACCAAGTCGCACCTTGCAGGCGTGATTTGACTCCATTTCTATGCTAATCCTGCTTTGAACGCGACAGCAGCGTCTCATTAGGTTCAAGAACGCAGACAGGAATTGCTACTGCCTTGTCGGCGCCTTTTTTACTTGAGTGAGTACTCCTTCGACCCATCTCCATCATGGAGGTCTTTTTTTTTTATGAGGTTACGTGATTAGCCATCTTCCAATAGGTCAAACAAATAAAGACCTTTTTGTCTTAATTCCTTAGAGAAATTTAATTAAATTCTAGATGAAGATAATAATTTATACTTGAATGGTTGAATATTTTCTGCTTTTGATTTTCGCTTTTCAGAATTCGGTTTTGCTTTGTACATTTTTTTTTTTTCTTTGCTTAGATAAATACGATATCAATCAATTATGATTTGTTTTAATTTGATGGTTTCTACTTTATGTGGAATTTAAAATGTTTGATTTGGGATTTTAATGAACCCTCATCTTTGATGAGAATTCATGTGGGCGTAAAATAAATACGGTTGTTACTTTCTTCCTCTTCTATGTGGAGTGGGCAGACTGCGAACTTCCGCTTTTCTCCATCCACTTAAATTTACAGAGAGAAAACAACTTTTACTGCATTGTTTATCTGTCAAAACTTTCTAACCCAATCTGCTCTGCCTTCCTTTTCTCTCCTGTCTAATAAAAAGCCCCGATCAAAGAGAAAGATTTATTCAAACCTTTTGAAGTTTTCCAAGGAGTGAGTTAATTTTTTATATCTTTTTCAAATCTAAATATAACATATAAAAGAAGCTGTATGAAAAAGTTTTGAATAGGAAGTAAATATATTTTTTTTGCCCTGTATGTTTTGAACGTGTAAATTAGATTTTAATTGATTTGCAATGTTGGATCAATTTTATTACCGAGTTAATGTAATTCATTAAAGTAAATTAACACGATGAAAGAGCCTAATTTAATATTAATACTTGAACTGGTTGAGGATACTTTCTATTTGGCATCGGGTGTTGAATATTTAAACTTGCCTCCATTTCCAGACAGTCATCTTTAATGAATTCAATTCATTGATTGTGTTTGCATTCACTTGCCTTTTACACGCATACTTTATGGGTCAACCACGTGTTCACATACCCACTCTTTAACCTTCACCTTTTTTTTTTATTTAAATCGAAACTCGTGTAATGTATTCTTTGAAAAAACCTGCTTAAATAACTAAATTTCAATGAAAGTCGAATGTTATTTTTGGTGTTTCGACGTCGATGTAATAAAACATGACTTTGAAGTTGTGTTTGGTGTTTGCACTTTGAAAATAGATATGCTTTTTGTAAATGTAATAACTTGGATTGTCGCAATCTCTCTATTTGCACACTGTTTATTCAAAATGCATTAGAAACAAAGAACATTGGGTTGGAATATTGATTTTTACACGTTCGAGTTTACTCAATCCATTCTCTGTATTATGGAAAACACCAAACTGGATATAGAAGGAGTT
Organism: Pachymerium ferrugineum; assembly: GCA_034686365.1. Lineage (NCBI taxonomy): Eukaryota > Metazoa > Arthropoda > Chilopoda > Geophilomorpha > Geophilidae > Pachymerium > Pachymerium ferrugineum. The sequence goes on along the minus strand of JAQGAS010000142.1, from coordinate 73,766 downwards.
TAGAAGGATTTCTCAAATGCGAATCTCATGCATATGAAATGCAGGATGTGAATTGCGTGCGCATTTTTCTCACAAATGAGACGTGTCACGTTTAATCTCACAACCTTCGCAAGAAGTAAAGTAAAAAGTTTGATTAAACAAAATCATAAAACTAATCAAATACAGATTCTGTATATTTACTATCCGTCACAAGTGAGTGACAATTTTAAGTTTTTTCTTTAAATAACGGTAATGGAATTTCAATCAAGTCTCAAGTGGCGAACAAATCAGGTTTGAGATGTGAGAAAGAGAGGAGTAATTTAAATTTCAAAGAAATCAAGTGACGCATGCAAGCTATGCCTAACTGATGGGTTTTCCTAGTTTTTGGTGTGTACATTTTTGCGAGTCGCGGGAATAATTTAAAAAGGGAGGAAAAATGGGTGGGAACGAGGTGGGAGGAAGCTGGGTTAATGAGCTGTCTTTTTTTCTTTTTGTTAGTAAGAAAAATAGAACAAAGTTTCAGGGAAAGTTGCCAAGAGTTTGGTTTTTCGTGGACAAGATGAGAAGAAGAGAAGGTGGATGAATAATGTTGAAAGCAGCTTATGATTTCAATTTTTCTTTTCTTTTTGGGGGGTGTTGGGGAAAGGGTGGGGGTTTGCAAGGCGGAATCGTTGTAGTTGGCTTTGAAGTATAAATTAAATTTCTTGTTGGGCGTCTTTTGCCACCTTGGAGATATTTAAGAAAAATTGCCACTTGCTTTGGAAAAGCGCCAGATTTTGTTTTATTACATTACGATAATCAGAAAGAAAAAAAGTGTAGTGTTACAAAACAAAGAGACAGGGGTTGAATTTTTATATATATAGAGAAAGTTTTGTCGTTTGAGATTTTTTTGAGTGAATTTGATCTTTGAGGAGAAAAAAAAAAAGAGATGACTGCACGTGACACATGAGGAACTGGAGGCCATTTGATAGGTTGAGTTATTGCTTTTTGCCATTATCGCTCAGCCGCAGCTGATGTTGGACTAATATAAGACTAACTAGACTAAAGAATTTTGATAGAACTCATCCGTTACTTTTTTTTAGTCAGAGCTCTTATTTGATTGCGTGTTTTTCTTGGATTGGTTTCAGAAATTATTAGACCGATTTGCAATAATTAATTACAGTAATTTCTATGCATGCATTTATAAATTAAATTTTATTAGCATTCTGTTCAAGTTTAGATTGCTTATTGATTGACTCACTTATTGCAACCATCAGTGAACTACAATAATAGTTTTTCTTGCTTAAACATTGGATTGAAATACTGCAATATTTTAACATTTCCCATAATGGTGGATACTACGCATGCGCTTTTTAGCAAACATTTTGTGTTTGGATACTCAATACCAAGCTAAATGCCCTGCATGTTGTTTCTTTTTAGAACACAAAGCAAAGGATATAAGGGACTTATTGGTCGGGTTTTAGCTTTGAATGGACATGCAATACCCCAAAACGTCGCATTGCATCAATTTCCGTGTAGGTGCATTTGCGGATTTGCACAATATTTGACTAGATTTAGCCGGCAAAACCAGCTTAAATCTTTTATAAAATTTTAAAATATTTTTTTACCAACTTTTTGTAATAGAAAAAATAGCCAGAGGTTTTAAAAAGAAAATACATAGCAATTAATTTTGTGTATTGGAGCTACAATTCTCGAGGTAATTTTCAAGCAAGTGGAAACTGATAAGAAATCTTGTTTGCAAATAGGAAACTGAATTTTTTTCTCTTCCAACTGATATTACACGAACAGATGTTGTGTTTTAAAGGTGAAAAATCCAATGATTTTTTTTTTTTAGCTTTTAATTTGTACCTTGCGTGTGAACACGTGTTGATAATTCCAAATCCAGTATTAGATGAGAGTGAAAATAAATGAATAGAATATTCGTGTGTGTGTGGGAAATGAGAAAATTCTTGATAGGTTTTTTTTTTTTTTTTTCGTATGAGAGAGGTGGGTAGTGATCTCTTTGAATGTGCAAGAGGTTTATCATCTCAGAGGGTACCGTCCTCATCCTAGCCACATTCATGAAGCTGAGGTCGCTTTTTTCTCTGTCGTATGCAATTCCCACCCGACTCGATTTCATGGCGGTTCCGCTCTCAAAATTTCTGATAAATGGTGGCAGTTTTCTTCTCACCACTGACGAATGGAAGAGGTACAAAGCGAGTCGTACTTGTTTTTTTTTTTTTTTTTTTTTTTATCTTTTTTTTATTATTTGTTATTTGGCGTCTATCCCAATGTAGAAAAGATTGAATTTTTTTATTCTATTTACTAGTTTTTTTTTTTTAAATTTCAAGGGAAATTTGAACGTATGGGTTATCTCAATGTCATTACCATTGCATAGTTCCAAAGTAATCAAAGATTTCTCAGCGGTTTATGCTGGCGTTTTTTCTCTGAGTTTGTTATTAATGATGTTTTTTTATATTTTAATATCAAAGGTTTTGAGCTTTAAGGAGAAAAAATTTTAAGTTGGAAATTCAGTGTAGCGAGAAAAAAATTTGAAGTTAGGTTAAAATTGAAGGAACTGTTCATTAAAGTTGGTTGAAGTGACAAGAGATGTGAAAAGTTTCGCGATAAATTTAAAAAAAGTGTGTGGTTTTAAATTTTTTTTTTATTCCCCTTTTTTATCAATTGAGTGAAAAAGAATGTTTTTTCTTTTAACTTGAGAGGGTGAGGCAAAATGAAGAAGAGTGAGTTGATGAAGATAGAAAGACGGACTTGAAAAGGTGGCGTAATTCACTATAAATTGAGTAAAAGGAGTAGTTTGTTAGATTGAATCGTTAACCGGTAATTTACTGACACCGATCACTGAATATAAATTAAAATTCAATTTTTTTTTGCCTCCCAAGTCGTGTGTCGAGGTACACTCATTGGACGTAAATCAGTCCACAGCAGTAGCAAATGTAGATTTTTTCGTGCCAAGTTTAGAAATGGAAAAGGAAAAAAAAAAAATTCCAATTTGGATGAAAACGTTTCTTCCAGTTGTGAAATTCAAAATCTTTTGCAGTTGGTGTCAAGTGAAATATTTTTTGAACGTTTTTTTGTTGAATTGCAATACTCTTATTTGAATAATTTTTCAGTAAGGTTGCGTGCGAAAGTGTGGGAAAAGGGCCATAAAAAAAAGAAAAACCTCTTGGTTAAGTGTAACCCGTGTGATGTTGTTTGTTTTTGGAATAAGAAATGAGAAGTTGCAGTAAATAAGTAAAACAGTTTGAAAGGTACAGAAAGAAAGATGTTAAAGAAAAGATGATGGAAGCACTTTACAATTTTTTTCTCCTTCTTAAAATTTTCAAACTTAGAACAAAAGTTGTAGATTATTGATTTATGTTTATGGTTATGACGAGGAATATTCAATTTAGTAGCTAGAAGTGATTAACGAGTTTCACCATCTGTGTTCACCTGATTTTCGATTTCCAATGAGAAAGCCGTGTGTGTTGACAAACGAGTAACGTATGAATACTAAATTATAAATTGCACAAAACTCATTAATTTTTTCCCTTATATTCATAAAATCAAAATTTTTTCCTCTGCATTTAATCCATAAACATGTTTTCGTGATTTCCAGATAAAACGACACGCTTGTCTTTCAACATCGCACAAACAAGCAAAAAAAAATTTTACGAAAAGAGAGAGAGAGAAAAAAAAAATGAGCAATTTCATTTTCTAATCTCAAACCCAACCGAACTTATCTGAAACTCCTCAAAGAATTCAGGTAGAACATCATAAAGCTCTATCGATTTTTATACCTTTTATTTTACAATGCTTTGACAACCAGTTTTTTTATCCATTACATCAACAAAACAAAACTTGTGCGAAAAATCAGTCAACAAATCTGCTATATTGATATAAAAAGGATTGGGAATATAACAAACATTTTGGACACATTCCATCTGTCTCGGTTGCACGTTAAGAACTCTCAAGAGGTTTCCGTTGTGCCCATAAACAAGGCATCATCTGCTCAATGAAGACTCCCACAAGGGCAAATGTGAGTGGTGTGTCCACCAAACTCACGCTTCGATTAAATCTGTCTCTCGATGCTGTCGACATGTTACTCCCTATTGGGCTATGTGGGGGAATTGTTCAGGTAGTAAGGGAAGGGATGACGTTTTTTTCTTTTTTTTTTTTTTTTTACCCATCCAACAAGTTCGTTCTATCCTTGAGTTCGGCCGATTGCGTTCGGTTTGAGGTGTGGTTTTTGAAGGTAAAAGGGAAGGAAAATATAAAAAGGATTGTGGCGATAAGAGGGCAGTTGCTCACATAAACGTGTGCACTCTTCAGGATTGTGCTTCCAAGATTGAATAGGAACCAAGGTGCCATTTCCGTTGATGTTTCTAGACCTTTGGTTTTTTGACAAATAAGAAAAGCCGTCTGTCAGTTTTTGCACGTTTCACACTTGGAGAAGTGGCCTTTGAACTTAAAACCTCTGGGTTTGAAATTGACGGTTTGTAACGTTGCAATTGCTACTTTTTCAGACAATTCTGGAATTTGTTTGATGTAAATAATTTATGAATGCGATTTAATTCCTCAGAAGATATTTCATCATTTGAAATGAAATTATTTTAACTTAAAAATTTGATTAAAATGCATTCCTAAACAGTTGGGTTTTAATTTCAATTTAATTAAATTGAAAATGTCCAAGAAAAAAATTGCGAGTAAAAATAATAGTTTGTTGACGTTGTAAATCGTTGGAAAACGCAAACGAGTTTGTTTGTAACAAATTATAGGACATTATTTAAACATAAAAATTTCTAAAGTAGTTACACAAAGTTTATACTTAACCTCGGGTCTTTTTGTCCTGTTTGATTCGGGTTAGGAAGGAAGACTGTGAGGTTACACCCCCTGCAATTCACACTTGTATAGCGTGCAGACCGAGCGGTGAAAGGTTAAGGGTTGCTTTGCTGCCCGTAATGCAATTGCGTGTAGCTTGGTTATACAAGAGTAAATTTTAGAGAGAACGAAAAGAGGCTTTCAACTCTTTAAGTCGTTGCTATAGGAACGAAGAAAGTTTTGAAGTGGAAAATAGTTGACATTTTATTAAAAAACGATCAATAAAGGCTGATAAACAAGGTATTTGGTCACATGCAACACGTGTATGTAAAGACATTTTAAAGACCTTTTACCATCAAATTTTCTCATTTTGCACTGACTTCCTGTTACTAACTTGAAATTGCTTGGTCAGCAGGAGGCAACTTAATACATGTCAATTTCCTTACATTATTAACTCGCCTTTTCTTAATCCAAACGGAAAACTCATTATTCGAGATATCATTAAGTAATTTGAATTTTCTTACCCTCTGTTCTTAGCAGGGATAAAAGGCACTTTCCGCTTGTGTATATGTGGCAAGACCAATCTTGGTGCCCTATAAATTTCAACGCCCTAACCAAACCGGAAGAGCCCTTATTCGAAGCCACATTTCCACCCTCTTCCGAGTGCAATTTGGAGCGGAAATAAATAGTACTTCCGGTTGGGTTAAAGGTCAAAAATTTATACAGTTTCAAGAGAGACGTCTCTTCTAAGTGCCTTTTAAATTTGACATGCATGACCAAACCGGAAGTGCTACTTTAGTCACTTTCGTAAAAGAGATGACATAAACAATTAAAAATTTAAATTTAAAGTTACTATTTCTGTAAAGCGATCGAACCGAACCCTATGAGAATACGGGAAATATTTCCCCACGGACGATTACCGAGTTGTAGTTTTTAGTGGATGATAAAATATCGGAAAGGTTTGGAAGTATGCCATTAGGTTTAATAACGATCATTGCAAGGTTGTTTTTCACACACTATAATTTTGTGCCAACGGAAATTTACTACTAGTTTGGAATTTTGGAAATTTGCAAGGTTAAACACATGGTGTTGGGGGGATGTAAAAGGCAGTGCAAGTTCCCAATTGACTCGTTTTAATAATGAAACTAATTTTTATTTTCACACCGGGTTTAATGTACAATTTGAGTATACATCAATTTTGTGGTTGTTGGATAGTGAAGTGACACACTTGCTGTTATATACACTGTGTTAAGAGTGATAATATCGACTGGAGTGGAGTGTAATTATATCAGCTAAACATTTGCTGCGTAATGAATGGAATGCTGTTTACAGGGGACTGGCGTCGTCTGTTTAAGATAAGGATTGAATAGAAAACTATGGACTTAAGAATTTAGGAATTTGTTAAAGAGAAAAATGAAATTTCTGGGTCATTCGATCCTAAGAATTGACCGTCGCGCGTTTCTGCGAAAATTAATTACGTCCGTTTAATGGATGATGATTGAGTTTTCGGGTGAAATGGTGAAAGAGAAGCTCAATTGTGAAAATGAGAAGAAAAACGTTTCTTTTCTTACCTCCGTAGTTAGGCCTAACTCTTCTGTCGTAATGCCTTAAAACGGAATCCAACATAGAGGAAATATTGAGACTGTTATGTCTGTAATGGAAAAAGTAAATTATTTTCATTAATCCCTAAAGGTGTTGGTAATGCGAAAAGAAGTAAAAAAGAGAGAGAGAGGCACAAGATTCTCGTTGCTATTCACTCTAACGTATTCTATCAATTTGTGTATTAACCTGGAATAAAACAAGAAGGAAGCAGCTAAGCCGAGAAAATCCATTGTGAAGGCCATTAGTGAGCTGAGTGATGTTTTTGTTCACGATCCTTATATGACACCAAATTGTCTTAATTTAGAACCGACTCAAGTCATTTGATTAAACGTTTATTTTAAGTAAAACATTAAAGAAAAAAGATTGGCTATAATAAATATATTTTTTTCATAGTTTCCCGTATGAAAACAAGACACAAATGGAGAGCCATGTTGAATTATAAATCCGGTAAAGCGTTGCACGTTAATAGTGAAGTCACCAAGATGAATGAAACCACATTTAAAACCACGGTAAGCGGCGTAGAAATAAATTGAAAGGGGGAGAAAAGGGGGTTGATAAAGTAATGTGGCATTGAGTTTTGACGGACACGCACTTAAACACACATTTTTCGTACCGACGAGAGGCTTACCTGAGAGCAGAGGCACACCAGGGCAGGAGAAACGCGGCAGTCCAATACGAACAACACCAAGCTGCCGTCTTCATTTCTTCCCAGTTGAGTTTGTTTTTTTTCACTTCTCCACCGGTTAACACATATGGATAAATTTTTAGTCCTTTTTCGACTCAGAGAAGGGGGCGTGGGCAGCGGTTGCCAGCTTTATGGTTACTCGTCCGACGCGGTTTGCCCAGCGAGGTCGCTGCCACCCGAGCGCCGCTTTACGTGCACATCCCGTGGTTGTCGGGTGCGGGGCAGCCAGCTGAGGCTGTGTTGCATAGCGATCCGTTAGCTCGGCCGATCGATCAAATTTCACACCGTCTGCTCGACAGACCACACCGACAAGAATGGACTTTTCCCCGTTGCCCTTCTTACCTTCAAATTTCACACCAACAAACGTCGCTCTCTCTTAATAAACCCCTACGTACGCTTCATATTTTGTCGGCGAGTGCAACTGCCTCGTTCTGGCGCGCAAACTCTTTTACGTGTGCACTGGGTAATGGCGGAGGCAGAAAAATCATTTGGCCTGTTGAATGCCCTTCCGCCGTCTATGACGTTTTGACACTCTAAAACCTCGCCGAACCCAATTCGCCCTGTGTTTACCCCCTATCAACCCTTCTATTTATTATCCCCACACCCCTATTTTCTCTCTCTACCTACAGGTTGACGTAAAGCGAAATATGGAAATCGATCGTGTGAGTTAGACTTGGCATGTCTGGTTGTTCTGGAAACCGCTATACAAATAGACAAAAGTAGAGTGAATGAGTAAAAGTGCAGAAGGAAGTTTGCACTTGAAATGTCAGGTTTGGTAAGGCAAATGAAATTTTTAGAAAGTGGGTGGACGGAGATGTTAATGCGGTGAAGCTGTTGTTGACGATTTTTCTTGGAAGTTGTTGCACTTAAAAGTAATGGCTTGAGTCTTATTGAATTTACCGCAGGTTTATAGTTTATTATTATTTTCAATCGATGAAAAATTTCTTTTTTGGACGATGCTGCGATTGAATTGACGAGTTAATGAAGACGTGCAGTCGAGTTTGTGTTTGCCCATCCGTTTTGTCACCTTCATTCTCCAGGGTAATTATTCTCAGGTGGTTGGTCTTAATTGATTTAAGGAAGAAAAATGCACGTTTTAGTAAGGGGAGAAGAAAAAAAGAGCAGAGAATAGCTTGTCTTCTTATTAGATGCAATTTTATTTGAAGCTGATGGTTCCAATTTTTATGCTCGTCATATGTAAATGGATTTTGGATTTAATTTTAGACGATATTAAGGCAATTGAAATTTTGATTTTTGAAGTTAATTCAGTGTTTTGAGTGAATTTAATAGAAAAATGTGAGTTTTGAATGGCGGCTCATTTCAGGTAGACTAAAAAGTTATTTGAAAATTATGATCAAAAAAGGCATCGTAAATAAGGACATTAAAAACCTCGCACCATTGCTGTTAGGAAAAGTAGCTCGGATATAATGATATTTAAACCTAGTTTTGAGATAAATTGTTGGTCAGTTGGAATGGATTTTGTCATCTGTCATCAGAGTTAACACTAATATCTCTTGATTTATGACTCATTTTAAATCTATTTTTAGCTTTTCTATGTGTATTTGGTGGTGCAATCTGTTAGAAGTAATAAATAGAGACGTAAAAGTGAAAAACACACGGAACTTTTTCTTTCTTCTTTTTTGCAGTGTATAACTTTTGCTCATCAATGAAAATTGTCATTTTAGATTTGTAAATATTCGTAAGGTTTCATGAGTGTAAACTCGCTTTGAATTTCCTTAGGGCTTAAGTAGTTTAAATGAAAATTATGGTACTAATGAAAACTCTTTAAAAATTAATCAAAGTTTCAAGAATAAGACTTTTTTCATGAACCTTTTAAATTCGTAAATTATAAATGAATGGCAAATTTTTTCAAAAGACGAGTGATTTTTTAATGGACAATTAGAAAAGCTATCTCAGATTTCATAACTTAATATTTTATATATATTCTAGCTATGTTTAAAAAAATCAGTATTTCTTCCGGATGTGCATACGTTTTCGTTAAAAAACACGCCAAAAAACTTAGAATGAGCAAAAAGTGAAAAGGTGTGTAAATTTCTTCTTTAACCCCTACCTCGTGTTGCCATTGGTGGTTGAGCAATTGGCTCTCGGGAGACGATTAGTGAAGGGCATACTATTGATCTATTTGAAGAGAATAAACACCTTTTTTATATCTAAAACACACGAAAAAATTCCCTTACTAAGGAACCACTAGTGAAACAAGACAAAAATAAAAACCAAACCACTGTTTCCATAATGAGTTTTCATCTTTCGTGCATCTGTTTTTTATTCCTCATCTAACTTCTTAAACGTAAGCAGGTAACAAGATTGCGCAAAATCCATTCTTTGTTTACAGCCGAGAGGGTGATTTCTTAGGATTAAGTTAGAGGAAAAAAGGGGATGCAGAAGATGGTGTGCAGGAAAAGCTTAAGATACCGACCGTCTGTCAGTTTGATATTACTTTTCTGGTCACATGGTGTTCTTCCTTTGTCTCCTCTTTTTATTTTTTTTTTTTTTTACCCCTTCTCACTTGTTAGTGGTGGTGAAACCATGTGAAATCTCGCAGGGGTGATTCCATCTCATCTTGCAGCTGCAATGTTTGTATCTTGCTCATGTTTTTCAAGGGAGCTGGGATTAGGCCTAGTTGGTCTAAAAATAGTTGAAGTGGAAAATGCAAGATGCTAAGAGGATGCTGCAACGCAAAGAGGATGTATAGATAGAATGTTTAAAAAGTGTTGACCTTTTTTTTTCCAAGTTAATGTGATAAATAGAGTTGAGAAAAAGAGTCATTGATCACGTTCAGAGTGTCAAGTCTCTCGTGGCTTTTATCGTTTGAGTTTTTTTAAAGGGATTTTTTTTTAGGATATCGAAATTTTGGTTGTTTGCGCGTGAGTGAATTGAGTTAAAGTGCACTAGTGTGAGACATTCGCCATCATTTAACGGTGAAATAGTGTTTGTTTGGTTTTTATGTGGGTTTGACAAAATTAATTACAATTAAATGAATTACTATGCAATTAATTCATCACGAGTTAAATTGCAGGCTAAAAACAACAACAACAACAAGAGAGGGAGAATCTCATTTGTGAAATTAATTTTTGAATGTTAAATTTTTTATACACTTTTTGAGTCGACAAATTATTCTGATGGAACGAGACAAGAAATAAAGATATGAAAGTGTTTTTAGGTTGATTGAAAAGTTTAAAAGATTTTTTTTTTTTATTATTCGGCCGAGTGAGGGAACAAATATGTCGGGACGGGCAGTCAATTTTGACCCGGGATGCGATCAGAGAGGAAAATGACAAGTCCACGAGTGTTGTTTTCTCAGTCAAAGCATCAGATCGATACGCCGCGCCTTGAGGGAGAGGGGGCACACAAACCACTTGCACCGAAAAACGTTGATTCATTTCCAAAAGGGAAACCGTCCAATCAAAAAAGATTTTTTTTCTTCTATCAAGAACTCCTTTTAACTCTTGTCCATTTCCCTCCAGTTTTCTCTTGCCCAAACTTCGATTGGATGAGCAAGAAAAAAATCTAATGATTGACCTAGTTTCAGTCAAACACGCGTATCACCTAGGAAAATAAAACTTCAAATTGTTTTAATAACAGTTGGTCGGGTGTGGTTTTATGACCGAGTTGACATTTTGAAAGACCACCACTCGAGTGAAGGGTCAACGAGTGCGCGTTAAAAAAAATGAGTATCATTCGAATGGAGTTTTTGTTATTTTTCTAGTTGCGTTATTGGCAAAACTGTGTCGCCCCCGTGCGGCGTGTTCCGCGACCCGTAACCAGGTTGTGGCCGTCATGGGTACTGACGTTCAATTAGCCTTTTGATAGACATCTTTTCGTTCCTCATACGGAGTTATTTTAAGCTTTTGCCCCCAGGTTAGCCAACCATTGTAACAGTTGCACGCAGCAGTAGATAAAAGCATCTGTAAAACCCCTTCTCAACTAACCCCTTCCCCTTTTCTGAATCGATTTGTTGGCATGGAAACGGCGTTGTGACGATAATAGTGGGTTGTGTATAGGTTGTTGATGTTAAGTTGTTGAGCCTTTACACGAGGTGAAGGGGAAAGGGGACAATTTCTAAGGATGTGTGTGTTAGAGTCTTTTTTTTAATCTGGTAAAAAGGAATTTGTAAGATAAAGTAAGAAGTTGGTGGAAATGAGTGTCCCTTGGCATCGATTTAAGTGGGTTAAAATGAGAGACGTGTCGGGAGTGCAAATATAGACCAAAGGTGGGAACTTGCATGTGCAATAAAGTGTGGAAAATAGTGAGCTACACCGAGTGACAAGTTTAATATTGTGGCGTAAGCTTTTCATAAATCCCTCAGAGGCAGCTTTTCATGTGATGGACCGTGTTTTCATGTCGGATTGGTGATTGCCACTGACATGTCGCTTTTGCATGGAAAACAGTTTTTAAGATTATCTTAACTCGGTCACGGGCATCAGTGTAATTGACAAGTGGGTAATGAGATGGACTATCGAATTAATGTCGGAGTGTGTTGCGCGTCAGGTTCTCTAAATTGGACTTGATTTCGTTTCAAATTTCAATGGTCCATTTTGTAATGTGACAACATTTTGTGTGTGTGTGTGTTGTATTGAAGGGGGGGGGTCTTCTGAGAAAAGTTTGAATTGCACTTTAAAATTTGATTTTTGAAGAGTTTTGTGCAAAGGTTGAAAATGAAAAGCTTTACTAAAGTGCTAGAAGCTTTTAATCCAGTTTAGGGAGGGGGTTCAGATTCATTATTGGCATAACAAGACATTAAACAAACTAAGGTGGTGCAAAGCCTTGGGATAACGAGTAAACAAACTTACCTCGTGCCTTCTTCATCCTTTCAGATTATAATAGCACAAGATCTTATTAAAGTGAGCTAATAAGATGATGGAACACTTCCACAGCTTCCTTGAATTTCTCTCATGTCACTGTCACATCAATTTACTTCTCAAATTTTTTTCCTCCTTTTTGTTAAAAATTACAAACCCAAATCCCAGAAAAATTAACTCTTATGAATGAGTTGACTATGCAGGAAGTTATTTTAAAATCTTTTAGAATTTCCTTCTATCTTTTTCCTATATTTTCATTTACATAAAATAAGCGCTGGAAAGAAAAGTGCAGACACAATTTGTGGGCTAATAAATATTTACAGAATGTAAATGAGGGTTTCTAGTGGTTTTTAATGCATGTGGGGGTGTTTTATCGATTAAAAACGTTGGAAAAGTGTTTGCTGTGTAAGGTAAGTGTTTATTTTTGTCAACTCTTGGGAGTCAGTTGATGATGTTGTCAATTTCAGCTACCACACACATTGATTGATACTTTGTCTGAAATTGGTTGGGGTTTCGTTTTAATCCGGTTTAAGAATCCAATTTCCTGTACCCACCTTGTTTCACTGATTACAGTAGATGTTGTTACCTCTTACCTGTTGGTGCAGTCGGTTACCCTTTAATCTTGTCTTGTTTCATTACCAATGAAGAAGGCTGAACAATATCCAATCTCCCGATAACATTGGTGCCAACCACCAATTTATGGTGGCATCACAATCCCAACTATCACAGTCATTTATCTGGCTTCATTTTCATAAAAGATTCAATTCAATGCAAGTGCCACGTTAGAAATAGAAGTAAAATCTAATTTAATATTTTTATGTAGAGAACTTTATTTCAACTGAAATATCCAAGTAATTCCATTTTATTTCAACTTTTGGTATTGAACAACAGGTGGCGCTGATGACTTGTTGCATGTCATCAATCGTCGGTCCTTAGCTTTGCTGCCATCTGCAGGCGGATTTTGTTAAGTTTAAAAAATTGGTTTTTTGTGAAAACCAATTTAAACTTTAATTTAAAAAACTCTTATTATGGATGGAATGTAGGATCACGTCGATTTTTAATCCCCTTATTGAAATTAAATGCAATCTCATGTTACATCAAATTGATTAATTACTTTTAGAGACCACGGATTTTAAGTTTGCTCAACAAAATATTCTAGAGGAAGTATAGTGCAAATGACTTTTGATTTTGAAGACGTCGGTTTTAATACTTCCGTAGATAATATTCATAAATCCCCTTTGGGTTGTGATAATGTTTGAAGTAGAGAATGAAATACGACGTTCGACGTGTATTCATCTAATTAACGAGATGGGGTCGTCAAACGGAAGCATCGAAGGAATTAATAAGCACGTATAACAAAAGAGGCGAGGAAATGAGTAACGGCATCAAACCCAAAACCCACTAAAACCACGAAACGTTGAAGGTGTGATGTCAATTTTTTTGCCAGCAAATTTTATCCGAAAGTGTCGGATTTTATCGATGATGAATTTTAATTGGAAGTTATGCACATTAATTGAATTGAAATCTCTTGTTCGTCTGTAATTGGATCACGAGATGTTCACGTTTAGAAAGAAAATTTAAATTTTTTTTATTTGTTTTTTTTTTTTTTAAATGAAATATAAAAAATACTTATCTCACAAAAGCACGGCTGACAGATTCGGACTGGGCTTGCCCGCACAGCCCCAATGCACCAGTGAAGCGAACCTACAGGCGGAGTTTTATCTGAAATTGGACTTGCACTCTCTTTATGAGTCTCGAAAGGAGGTCATCGTGCTGAACATAAACGTTGCATTAAGAGAGATGAAGACTTGGGGAGAAAAAAGAAAATGAGTGGTCAGCAAAATAAAGCAAAGTGCATTACGAGATAAAAATCTATAACTCATCGTCTCTTTTGTTGATTAGCCGCAACGATCGATAAAAAGAAATCCGAATTATTATTTCTCTCGTCACGTGACTAAATTTTAGTAAAGGTGTGCACCCACTACCGGAATGGTGTGAGAGCCGGCGCGCGACGAATTTAAGAAAACGGAAATCGAATAATACGGCGCAGACTCAGTGGGCGATGTGTAGGTTTTCTGGGCGCGTCGATCGATGTTTCAGGCGGAAGGCAGCACAAGCAGCACCGTTAACAGTGCGAGGCGGCCGCCGCAGCAGCACCGACATGGAGCAACGCTCATCTGTCGGTCCGTCCGTCGGTGCCCTGTGATCGAGTCACCCCGTTGCCGGCCAGCAGTGGCCGAATGCCCTCCTTGATCGTACGAGTCGGACGGTGCTACAGACTGACGTTAACCGTGGGCGGACAATTGTCAACGTTACGGAGGCGTGACTCTCCTACATTTTTTCCCTTTCCCTTTCCCTTCTTTTCCCCATTCCCCTCGCCAACCCTCATAGTTTGGTCGTTTGCAAATCACCAGGTCCCGTCTCTTGGCATCTGGAGATGAAGACAGTCGTTCCTGAATTTTTGTTCGGATTTGTGTTCGCCCTCCTGTTGCTCGCTCCGAACGACAATTTCGTCGACGCTTCTAGTCAAAGGTGAGAGATTTTTATCAAATCTCCATTTGTTTAATCGTTTCCTTTAATTCCCACCTTTTTTGATAAGTATTTTTCCCCAACCGAGCGAATAAATACATCTGACTTCCTCTTCCTTGACCTTATCCTTGAACCAGCGTTTCCCTATTGACTCGTATGGATCATCTCTTTTCATACCGCCCCCTTTGTGTTAGGTTGCACTCGTGGTTTTTATCAATAAATACTTACCTTCATATTTTTTTCGCCCAAAATTACTTTGTTTTGAATGCAACATTTATATTATTTGCACTAAATTTTGGTTAATTTGTTTTTCCGTGTGAAACTCAACGCACATTATGTTGTTTATTCCTGTTTCTAATAAATACTTTGTTTCTTTGCAGTCATCCAGGTGATTTAAACATCTCCGCCATACTTGACTCTGTACTGCGAAATTATGACAAAAGAATCAGGCCAAATTACGGAGGTAAGAAATTTTTTCTAAAATTCTTTAATACGTAAAGGTGTTTTGGACAGTGTTTACCCTCCACTTGTTTCAAAACTGATCAACAAAAACTTATAAAAAATCGAATTATTGAAAAATAATAAGATAATAAGATATCTTACCCAATATTGGTGACAACTCTGTTTCAACACTATTGAAACATATATTATTCATTTAAATATCACAAAAGTGTTCTAAATTTAATTTTTGATGGTGTCAGAACTGGACTTTACTAAGTTTTTTGGCAATACTCCAATCAAGTTTATATCCCCGCACCAATACACAAATGAAAAAAAAAAGACTAAAAAAATGGTTGCTTGCAATTTGATATACAGAAGGGTAATAGGGGGAGAAAAATTGGAACAAGTGCCAAGTTTATGAATTGGGTCATTTTTGTTACGGCCTTACCTTGTCCTCAATTTGCTTACGTTTTGGATGCTTAATGGAACGTTCACTACTATTTGATAACATTTTTTTATCTGCTCAATTCCATTTAGGTAGCGCGTTTCAATTATTTTTTATCCTATAAATTTAGATTTGATGGTAAGGACTTGGAATCATTTTTCATTTTTATACAATTGTTGACAAAGAAGGCTTAGGAATATTTTTCAATTTTTTTGCCTTTTCAAATTTTCCCTCCAGATTTGGGCAATCATGCATTGCCATTTCAACAGAACACATTTGGCTTTATGACTTTACACCGTTTTCATTTCAAGCAATAAATTAGGTGTAGTGAAGAATGACAGACGGTCATTCTTATAACGGATATTTTGATGACATGTAGTTTTGAGTTTATTACAGCTTTAAACTAGTTACTATGCACAGATGTTTATATCTGTTGCTCTTTTTTTTTTTCTCAAAAGGAAAGATATTAAAATCATACCGTCATATAAATTTAAAACGATTTTCTCGTAAACACCGAAATTCACTTTACTTCACTAAACTTAAAAATAGAAAAATCTGATAAAATATTTATCTAGAATTATTCTGATTGGTTGAGTTCAGTCACTTGCGTCATTTCATTTGTGCTAGCCTAGATGGGAAATGCTGTTTAAACCGGCACACAAATGGCACATTCCTACTATACGGAAGGAGAAAAAAGTTGGTCGACGACAACTTAACGATCCTCTTCTTCACTTGTTCAGCTGTTGCTACTACTTGAGAGATAAGAGTGTAGAGAGGAGAGACCTCCAAAAAAAAAAATCTTTTTAAACTCGGATTAACATAGCGGGGAAGAAATAGCACCAACACGAAAAGTGTGACAGACACAAAATTGTTGGCGTCTTTCCAAAAGGGTCAGAAACACGGTGGTCCATCCTTTAACTCTTTGGATTTAGAGTGACAAATCCACTTGAGTTATACATCAATTTTGGTTAAAAGATGTTGATTAAAATGTCATGGAGTTTGCAGACGGATTTAATCCTTTGACTGTTATAAATCTTAGTTTGCTACAATTAGTAGTAGTGGATGATAAGAAGGGAGGTTTTCTTAAGTTTCCTTTGGGATTCATATAATTCCTGGTGGCTCGTACGTGATTCACCTTTGAGAAAAGAGAGATCCAAGACGTGCGTTTCGTTATAATCTTTTTCTTTGCAGGATTTTGGATGAGTGAAAGGGAGTGCACGAGTTAATCTTATTCATTGAAGGGATTGTACGTGTTTGTTATGACAAATGGTTGTTGTATGATGACACTCGTCTTTTAATTGCGTCTGCCAAGAGCCGTGTTATTGGCGGAGGGGAATCTGAAATGAAGATCTTGTGCCTAAGGGCCTTTGCAGAAATGACACACAAAATGTGAGAAATTCGTGTCACGTTTCCCCTTTTTTGCTACTGATTGCACATTTTGCTGCTGAGTTTGTTTGTGTTGGTCTAGTGAAATCATCTTGATTTTAAGACTTTTTGGGTAGGGATTTGTCAATTTACACTTGACGATTTCTAGTGTATTTTCTTAAATTGCTGAGAATTCTCGGAGGGGACCTGTCACAAGAATTTTGACAGGATGATTACATTTTCCTTTTGCCACCCGAGTTACACCCACTACAAGTTACTATGGATACTTGTGACAGCTTGCCAGAATTGTGCATTGTTAGCAAGCCATATGCTACTTGGACTGAGTTTGTGCCTTGGCACGCAGCCTTACATTTGGGCCAAGTGGTTTAGAGGTGTTGAAAGAAAACCGCAATGGGATTTTCTAATTTTTACAAATTCGCAAGAAATTGTTTTTGTTTATGGTAAAACTTTTCTGAGGAAATTGTTGTTCGTGCTTGGTTTCTTTTTGATAAATTGGTAGGAAATTTTGAAGTGATTATTTTTTATTACTGAAAAAACACCTGTATTTTTTTGGTTCTTCAGGGCTACAGAAAGAATCGATCTCGATTTTTTTTTTCTATAAATCCGTGAAATGTCCAATTGCGACATACCTCGGTTTATCTTCTGTCAAATGGAATAATGGGTGCGTTATAGGAATATCGAGCAGGAATTTTCAAGGACGTCATTTTGAAGTTCTACTATCATTGAAGATCAATTTCTTCTCCTAAGGTGACGATAGCAAAAAGATGGAAAGAAACAAAAATGTTTTTATCAACTTTATTATAAAGTTCACGTTTTTTGATTGCAATCTCATTATTGTCATGAACCTCTTAACAAAATTGAGTTTTTGTGCAAATGGTAGTTAAAGCCGTTATCTTGCTACCAAAAGAAAAGTTTTCATTTATAAACGCTAAGCTGTAATAACTCATTGCAACTACAACTCGCAATTGATTTAATGTCTACCAATGCTTAATGTTTTTTTTTTTTCGTCGATTCTGTTTTTGCCAGTGGTCAGTGACATTTTGTGTAATTACAGTAGTGTTGCCCTCTTGTAAGCCAGCTACAAATTTTTGTCCCTGGTATGCACAGGCGCAATCCCTTGGTGACCAGGGGGCAAACCCATTATGACTAATGTACATTAGGCTTAAAATTAATTTTGCTATTCAAGCAAAGTTGTCTGCTTACATTTAAATGCAGGGTAATGTGATTACACACGCGTTTTCTCAAAATTTGCAAGATTTTGTCTTTATAATGCAAATTGGTAAATTGGTGAGTAACGCAATTCTTTTGCATTACTTGAAGTGGATTCTGTACGTGGACTGTTGAAAAGTTGTGCAGTTTATAATTGATAGTAATCAAGCCAGTTTCGCCAAGTTCGGGTTTAGTATCTTTTTCTCTTATTTCTTATCTAACCGAAAATAGAGTGTGTTTGATTTTGGTTGCTTTGATTCGCCTGCCAACTTGACTCAAATCAGTGTCGATAATGTGGCACATGTCCAACCGATTCTCTAGACATCGTAGAAACAAGGAAGTTTCTGTATTAAAGGTCATCATTGAAGACAGTTTCGCCTGGGTAATACCAGAAATTGAAGAGAAATTGAAGATGATAACAGAAATGAAAGAGTGGACACTTTCATCTATCATTTTTTATATAGCACGCTTGTTTCTATATTAAAAATGTTTGAGCACAAAATTACTGGTCAAAAGCCAACACTTGATAAATCAAAACAAATCAAGATCTTAAAGCCCTAAAAAAAAGAAGGGACACTTGGGAAGCCAAAATTTTCCACTTCATAAACTTCAAGCTGTTGCTGGGGTAATTCAAGTTGAATGCATGTGTAAAAGTTGTTGGTGCGCGCCTACTGTCGACAATATCATCTAGTCACAATGGCGACTGTCTTTGCTGGCTCCCTGCGATGTGTCAAGCTCATAAATTGGGCGCGTGATGGGCCTATTAAACGGGTTGTGTACGTGAAAAATGGTATTCGAATCCCCACTAGTCGTATTGCTGACCAGACTGGGATTTCATGGATGAAGGTCATTGTGCTGTTGTCAATGACATTTGTTGGCTTTTTTTTCTTGTTTAGTCTCTAGACTGTTGTTAAGGATAATGTTTGCTGCTGACGTGGGAGTGGTAGAGTCGTTGGGGGCATTGTGGTCTTAAGATGTTTTGTTGGTGACACCTTTTTACCAATAATTCATCCCAGGAGTGAAGTCTTTTCTTCTTTGTTGACTATGGTTGTTTGATGGGGAGTTATTTATTCCTTTTGGTGGACAGTGGGATTTATTCTGTGATGGAGGAATACGGTCGAATAAATTCTGTTTTAAATTGTTCATTTTTTTGTTTTGCAGTTACTTTTTTGTGTAATGGGCTGTTTGATTGACAGTCTGCAGATAATTTGGTATCTTTAGTTGCGCACGTGCAATTTTTTTTCCGAGTGAAATTGAAAGACGACTTTATCAAATTTCAGAGTGTATTGTTTCACTTTCTTTTTTGAACAAGAGGTCAAACAAGAAGTGAAGAGATAAGATTCAGTGTTTTTTCTTCTTCTTGTCATTTCTTGTTACATCTTTTCTATAATGATTTGGAATTAAAATGTAAAGTTGAATTATCACTTTCATAAATCAAACTTCAACGCTCTCTTATTTTTATTACCTAAACTATGGGGTCCCAGGAGACTACTAAATCCGGTGTTTTCCCCTATTCCTCTCGCTCATCTCTTTATGCTACTGGAACCACTAGAACTTACCTTGCACTTTGCTTTCGACCCAATTGGGTGAGAAGTGCAGATTGCTCACGTGGAAATATTCGAAAAAGAGACATAAAACCTGACTCTAAAATAACGTGATATGGTTAGGCAGGTCGGCCTTGGGGCGTGAATAGCAACGTCAACTTTTGAGAAATGGAGGTGTGAGAAATATTTTAGAATATTTTGAGGTCAAACTTTTTTTTGAAGGGTGTAGTAAAATTATTATTGAGGTAAACAACTTATAGGGAAAGTTTAATCTTGAGGGAGTTGTTGCAGATCATATCCTTGCAGTGTTAAATTTGAATTTTATACAAATTTTACTTTTTGCAGCTGAAAAGATTATTACGTCAGGAAAATAGATCTTTTACAGAAATTCAATATTACTCAAATACCAGTGTCAACAAAATTTAATTTCGTATAAATATTGGAATAACAAATCCAAGTACACCCATGTGGCATGCCTAACAGAAACTCAATTTTGTTAACAAGGCTTTTTAAAGAAAATTGTAGAATGACAACGTTTCCTTCCATCTTGTCATTTTCTAAGTTGTTTTTATACTTTTTTTTTCATTCTTTCTACATTTCATTTTTTAAAAAAAATTGATTCTTTGATGTCGTCAGAGAGAAATTATCGACTTCTACGGTAGAAAAGTGGAAGGGAATATATTTTACACGGTCGACTTATGTTGTGAGGAGAAAAAAGACGAGAGAGAGGGGGGAAAAAAGAATCAATCATTTGAAACGTTTCGCATTCTAGGTTGGTTATGCGGTTTGTTTGTTTCCATGGTGATAACTACATAATGCAGGTGGAATCGAATTTGTGCAGTTGTTTATATGCGGACGATTGGTGCTAATAGATGAACGGCATTGGCGAAAGGATTAAAGGGACGAGGGGGCGTTGTTTGCACAGGGTTGCAGCAGGAGGTAGACGTTCGTCTGCAATAGAAGATTACAGAGCAGCAAGAAAATCCTCTTGCGTGGCCTGCTGTGATGAACGAATGACCATTGGATGACTTCTCCTGTGTAAAAGACAATTTAAAATACTTTTGCTTTACTCCCACGCAGTCAGGTTGAAAAAGAAGAAAATAAATTAAACTTTTCAACTTTGTGGTGAAAGGAATGTGTGTAATTTTCTTTTTTCAAGGTGACAGTTGGAAATGTGTCAGTTGTTGATTTTTTGGGACGTGAGTAGTTGGATTTATTTTCTTTTTTAAGAGGAAGTATTTTCGACAGGTTGTATGAGGGCGATCAGCGCGCAAGTCGTCCAGTCCCAGTGCTAAATCGATTCGCAGCACAACGGTCTCAACTTGAAGGTGTTGTGCTCGTGTTGGTGGCAATTTTTGTTACTCAAAGTCACACGTCGTTACACGCAACTCAGATTATTTGTTTCGGTCTCTAGGATTTTTTTCCTCTTTCCCATTTGTTCTCACTAGTGATTTTACGTTAAAGAGAATTTCCGGTTTAGGTTCAATTTTTCTTTAAGACCTATTGACTCTACGTTTCTATTTTAAGTATTCAGCCAAGCGGTAAAAAAAAGTTTTTATTTATTTTTTTTTTTTTTCAACTGGCAAGTTCAGGCGGTCTCATTAACATAGATTGAGCAATTAAACTGTACGTGATTATGCGCTAATGAACGTACATTGTAATTGTATTAGAAAAAAAGCAATGCTCAGGAAGAATTGATGAGTCATTCACGTTTGATCAATAGATTTTTCACCTTCTAATACCCGATAATAAGGGGTAATAAATTTTTAACGTCGACCTGACAAATATATAAACAAAACATTTGTCTGTTTGCTTTTACGCATCATGCCTACACTGAAAAGAAACAATTTGATTTGTTTTTGTATAATTGAAACATATCCAAAAAAATCTTTGAATTTTTGAATGTGTCACATTTTAATGCTTTAAGCAACCTTAAAATGGTAGAAAAATTGTAAAATTTCACATTGATAAACAAATAAATTGAAGGGTCCAACGTTGACATGGAATCATCATAGAGTTCAGTCGTGTAAAGATTACGGTATTTTTGCTTGATATCAAACCCGTGTTCTGTTGTCGTGACATGAGCAGTTGTATGCGTCGTGTTCTGTTGTCAATAGCAATGGAATTCACCCTTTTATGACGTCGTCTCACGCACATGTTCTTATTGCCACACTCAGTCTATCTCGTTGAAAATACATATTTTACTCTTCTTTTTTATTTCAATTTTGAGAATGGATGTTCTTCATGTGCATTGTTTTTTTCCACTCTCTCGTTTTTCTTCATATCCCATGAGTGAAATGAAGTAAGGTCCAGATGCATCGGTTTCTTCTTCTCTCTTGTGGCTCGTGAGTGCAAAAGTATTGACTAGGAATTGGGAATTGAAACTTGTAGAAAAGTGAAGGGAAAAAGTGAGGGTCACTCAAACCAATTTGGGTCAAACCATATAAAAAGTATACATGTTATAAAATTTTTATATGCACTACAGCCATTAGAAATTGATCAAAATGTAAAAAATTGTTATTGATTAAAGTGTTTGAAGGGATTACACTCGGGGTTTTACAGTCAAAAAGGTCTTGACAGTTGTCTTTAGGTTGGATTTTTTTGTGGGTGTAAGAAAATGTTGGGTGAGCAATAAGAATTCTAGAAAGGGATGTAGGTGAGGGTAAAAAAAATCCAATCGGTTAGGTGTAGAAGGAATGTGCAACATCTATAAATCCTTTTTGGCGTTTTGAAAGATAGGCATTTGCTCTTAGGGAATTCTCATTCGGAACTCTATTTCCATATAAGTCCATTCGTAGTTTTATGCGAAGAAAAACCCCTTGAGAGTTTTACGTGATGGCGTTACGTTCTTTTTCTTTTTTTCTAAAATTTTGTCCTTTTGCAGCGCAACTTTAAAATAAGTTTGATTTTTCAAAAGAATATTAAAAATGAATTTGGACTTCCAAAAAATCTACAATTGTCAAATTGAGTAATTTCATACATAATTCAGTATTCATCTTCTGAAATTCCAAAGCCATTTTTTAATTCTTCCTCATTTTATTTCAATAAGTATAAAAATTATTTTTACCGAGTTATTTAATGTAAGGTTACGTATACACAAGCGAAAATCGATATTCAATCATTTTTCAGTCAAACCCCCTATAATCCCCTACAACCATCCATTTTGGTTATAAGTATTGCTTCCACTACGCGTGCCTACACCTGACCTGGACCCGATTTACGTCACATCCTCAATGGACGTGATCGATCACACCCAGGTGGAAGCTTACGTGCTTTCCTGAATTAAAAACTATTTTTTATGATTGAAAACATGACGCATCATTTTGCAAAAATCCTTTACCGAAACCAATTTGAATTCCAACCCACCCCTGTCTTTTAACCTCTGCTCCAGCACCAACACTTTAACCTAGAATCCAAGACTGGAAATAATACTTTAATGTCTATAATCTTAACATTTGTTTCTCTATATTAATATTAAGATTTTGAAATTTGTCCAGCACAAATTAATAATAAGGTATATCGATCCAATTTTTGTATGGTTCTGTTTACCTTATTTTATTAGCCAATTTTTTTAATATTTTCTAGTTAAAAATATCAGAAATTCGATTAATGAAAACACGTGTGCGTGTGCATTTCGATTTTTTTTAATATAATTTAATGGGTCACCAGGACTAGGTTAATACAATACCGGTGCATTTTTGCCATCTTGTGTATTGATCTAATGATAAGCGAAATACAGTGAGGGGACGGGAGGTTTCATTGCCTTTCATTATTATCATTATGTTTTTCCAAACACAGTTCAACTCATTTCGTGATAAGCTCGAGAACTCGGTTGGAAAGTGAAGGGGGTAGGGAAGTCACGAAGTCTGTAATCGTCCTCCACCCATCCAGTTGCAGAGTAGGGCGCTTTATTGATTCGCGCCTCTGACATGCGGCTTTTCTCGACTAGCACCATCGTCATATGGTGTCTCCACAACAAGAGTTATATTTAGAATTATTTCTAACAAACATTGGTTTTAAAGAAACGTTTGTTTTTTATTTATGTATGATTTTTATTTAGAACTTGAGTTCTTTTTAAATGCAAATGGGGACTGAAGAGTTTTTCAATATTTGGTGGTGAATGCATGTTTGAATTTCCTTTCGTAATGGAAATAGCGAATTGCTTTCTGCGAACAAGTGAACCGGTTAAAAATCCTAAGTGGAGTTCTATTGATTGACTTGTTTTTTAGATGTTGCACTAGGTGGTGCGGTATGTCAGTCTTCTTAAATACGTTATCTTTGACAGTTTGAACGGTAAGTTTAAATTAAATTATATCAAATCGAAACCATCTTTTAGGAGGAGTTTTCGCCAAAATTGTCAATATGTAAAGTTGTATTTATGGTTCTCCATTCAGTGTCATTGCCCTTTCTATCAGTTGTAGGACGCAATAAGACGTTACTTTAGGCAATAAAGTATAATTTGTTTTTGTCTGCTGGCCAAACATATGTGTATGGTGTGTGCACATTGACTTCTAGATTGGTATCTGGAGACCTGCTATCTCTTGTTTCCTGCTCTTTCGTCTCTTCCATTGCAAACATTTATCTAAAAGAAAGCTTTCTCTAAGTGAAAGACGAGGGCATATTTGCATAGGAATTGACCTTTGAGACTGCACTTTGCCTAATCATCAAACTCCATCAAAAACGGTTCACTGACTTTTTACTGACGATTAGAAAGAATCAAAATATTCGAGTCTTTTTTTTTTCCTCTTTCATTATAGTTTTATTACCATTATTACCCAATGTAATTTTAGTCGTAGCAAAAGGAAAAAACTTGCCAAATTGATGGTTATGCGTCTCATAAAATGTGTATACCTGCATAGTTGTGAACCACACCCTGGCGTATTCGTGGTCACATAACGACAAAAATAATTAACGTTGAAATGACATGTTAACATTATTTAGCATCCGCAATGGAACCTAGGAGACTGTGTTTGAATTAGCCCTTGGAAATTGGTTTTTCAGGGCTAAGACCAATTGATTCACCTTCAGTATTCCTGTGTGATTGGATCCACTCACTATAAATGAACTAATGTAATTAGGAATCTCATTGAGCGGGGTGAGCAGACTGGCTTTACATTTGTATTGAGGTGAAGAAACAAGATTGACTTTGATTACGTTTTCTTTTTCCTTTTAAACGCGTCGTTGAGAAATTTTTTTTTACCCTTTAAATCACTATCCTGTAATTAGGTGGGGAAGTAACCTTTAAGGTTCGGATTTTCCTTGATTAATACGTGGGTTGTAAATAATTACCGAGGTAATATTATTTTTGCACCGATCAAACGGTGATAAGGTTGTGTTTACATTGGTCTAAGTGCTACTTGCATGTGCCTGTGCACTTAATTAAATAGATAGACTCTAGTCATTAATTTGGTGGCTTTAGTAGCGTATGCTTTACCTGGGTGTGTTGCAAGCAGCGTACTGCAAGAGAGAGATTTAAACTTTGATATCCTAGTTTTATTATCTTGTTAAGCTTATAGACAATCCAGTTAATTGCTTTGACCTAGTTAGGTGTATACTTGGACCTTGATATAACCTTCGAAAAAATTTTAATTACTATTTTTATAAAGTAAGTTTCCTGTAAAAGTAGTTTACTTTTAATGATATATGCTACGGCGCTGTAGCTTTGTTCGCGCGCAGTGATTTGCGCATTACAAATGGCTGCGCCCATGAGGTAAGTCCTAAATCAGCAAAACTCAAAAACTTTTCATAAAATTGTTTTTTTAAGGCCCGGAAAAAATAGCAAGCGTCCATTATTCTTAGTAATCAGTCCAAATTGTTCTTGAAGTACGTGTCCTTATGTTTTCGGTTTATTTATCACAAAATTCCACAAAAGGTCGGATATTTTAATGTGATGCCCATAACCGTGAATAGAAGAACTACATTGGCATTAGTTGACGTATCTCATAGACGTGACAACCAACAAATTGGCACGCTCTAGTCCCGAACGTGCCTAGGACTTGCTCGCACTTGCCAATACAATTGAGTTTGGTCTTTTAACCAAATTGAATTGAGGATCTTGCCTCCAAGCTAGACACACTTGCCGACTTTCTTTTTTACACGTCCTCTTCGCTTTATTTGTTCCCGTAAACCTCATCACTGGACACGGGATTGTGGTCACTTTATGGTACAGACCTAAAGAAAACGTTAGCTGTGAACTTTACTGTTTTATTGATATTTTTCTCTCTCGTGTTCTTCTCATATAGGTAATCCGGTCAAAGTTGGAGTCACAATGTACATCCTCAGTATCAGCTCTGTTTCTGAGGTACAAATGGTGAGTAGGTTTTTGAAACCTACTAACCCTACTACGCCTTCCGTAGCATGTTAAGT
This sequence comes from Pachymerium ferrugineum, assembly GCA_034686365.1. Lineage (NCBI taxonomy): Eukaryota > Metazoa > Arthropoda > Chilopoda > Geophilomorpha > Geophilidae > Pachymerium > Pachymerium ferrugineum. Next base: position 47,960 of record JAQGAS010000142.1, on the reverse strand, counting down.
AGCCTTTAAGATTTTGAAAAATATCAATGAGGATTAATTAAGTTAATTCTCATTTTTATTAATTAATGAAAAATAGTTTTTTATATTAATTAGTAAAAAAAAGAGTAAATGTAAATGAGTAGTTAGAAATTTTAATATCTTTTTTTTTAATATTACAGGATTTAATGATATATTTATTTAAATTTTATTCATTGCATGATTAGTTAAGGCTTAGAGGTTACACATGCACAAAATAAGCTCAGTGATTAGTACATGTAAAAAGTCATTTTCGATTTTTGCGTAAAAAATGTTACGTAAAACTTAATGCACTGCCAGTATGTTCAGTAATTATTAACTACTATGTCCAATTAAAATTTGGACATGACATCTATTATTAATTTTTCATTTCATTTTTATTTCCCATTTTTTATGCCTCTAGTGCACTTTATCTCAAAAACTGTCTAGAAAACAAATTCAAAACATGACAAATCTATTCAAAAATAGTTTTTGTTTCTATTTATTTTTTTTCAAATACAAAGACGCACTGAATAAATATCACTCACTCTGCGCTTTGTAGATTCAAGTATTCCTACCTTTTTCGATCTCGATATAAGAGTGCTCAAAAGAAAATTGAAGTAAAGTGTATACAAAAAAATGAGAAAAGAAATTCACTGGCAATGCTTTCTCACTGCAGCTTACGTTAGTAAGTAAACACGGAAGGCTGCATGCGTCCTTGCATGATAATTTCGCTCGCTTTTTCCCCTCATCCACCCGTCTTTTTTCCCCCCACTTGTCTGCATCTTTCTAGTCTATCATGCCGAAATCGCATTTTTTTATAACCGATTAAAAGAGGTGGCAGATGATACAGACAACGGTATACCTGGAAAAAAATGTTTTTTCTATTTTTATCTTTAGGATTTCACTATGGATTTTTATTTTCGTCAATTCTGGATGGACGAACGGCTCAGATTCAAGGCTCGTCCAGGATTGGACAGTCTGTCAGTTGGTGCAGAGATGACGGAGAAGCTCTGGCTTCCAGACACTTTTTTTGCCAACGAAAAAAGCGCTTATTTTCACACGGCAACCACGTCAAATGCTTTTTTACGCATCACACCCACAGGCGACGTGTTGAGGAGCATAAGGTAATAATCTCTCAGTAAATTCACACTTTTTTTATTCTTTTTCTTATCATCCGTTTGGATTTCGTGGCAAGGGGGGAAAAAAATCTCTAACTTAAAAGTATTTTTTTAATGTCCTCCAGGGAAATGATGTAAAGAGATAGTTTTTTCTTTAAAAAACGGTACATGTTTTTATATTTCTTAAAAATTGTTGCTTTTTACCTCTAGAGGGTGTTTTGGCTTTCAAAAGAGAAAGTATATTTTTTCTCTGGTGTGTGATTTTTATTTTTTTTTTATACTCTGAGATTTTCGCCACGTTTTTTTTGTTATCTGACAAACCTCAGTTTTGGTCAAAAGAGAAGTAAGGAAAATATTATCGCATTCAGGAGACGAGCCAAACTTTCTATCTTGAAGGTGTTTCTCTTTCTCCATGATTTAATTTGCAATTTTGAAAGAGGCAGCATTATGTGTTCAAAGACGATGTCGAAACCTTTAACCGAAACACTCTCATGAGAGTCTTATTTCCAAAGTAAAGAACTCGAGATTTTTATATTGTCTGCGTTGAGTGATCAAGTTGTTTTAACGTAGTAATCTGTTGTATTTAGGTTTGAAGTTTGTCTTTGGGGTTTATTACTGTGGGTAATAGTTTCATTATACCAAAATGTGTTTTGCTGCTTTTAATGCATTTAGGGCCATCTTGGATAGGGAAGATTTAAGTTCTATAATAAGTTGGTCACTTGTTTTTGGCTTTCACTCTCAATACATTAACCCAAATTGAATCCACCTTAAGATGTGTAAACACTGACTGAAATTATATGAAATGGGAGGATGTTATTGATCCAACTGTGATTAAGATCTTCACTCAATATTGGGTCAGTGGGCGAATTGACCCAGATTGGGTAGAAATAGTAGAATGGTTAACCCAATATTGTAAGGGCTGGCTACAGACTCAAACTGGTTTTCATGAACAGTTTTTGACGCTATTAGATCAGTTAAATTCGTTAAAGAAACCAAATGATCAAATTAGTATAGTTCTCTATATGTTAGTCTTATAAATTTTCAAGCCTAATCAAACAAACGCTGTAAATCACTTCAAGAAGTAATAATCAACTAACCAAATGTGATCATGTGGCAAAATGAATTTAGTTATCCTTTTATCACTTTATTAACTCAATTGAACATATTTATAATACAGTTAAAAAAATAATTTTATAGTCGTTATTAATACAAGTGGAATTATAGATTTCTTTGTTAAAGGAAAATGATCTATGAGGTCCAAAAGAGGGTGAAACAAATGAGAAACGTAAATATCTGATAAAAATAATGATGAAATGATATAAACTCTAATTGGTACCTATAATGAAAGTTTGATTGGCAATAAAAGATAATTGATCAACTGTTTTGCAATGCAATTAAAGAGTAATTTATGAATGCAAGAAAATGGAATGATCGTTCTTTCTTATTCCAATTGACGAATCATTGAGCAGTTTTTTCTGAAATATTAATCCCGGAGTCTAAGCAAATTAAATTGCTTCATTATTAAATTTCTCATTATCTGAAGAAAAATAAAGTACTCAACTATTAATTAGTTTGCTTTAAAAATATTTTATTAAACAGTTGACTTTCTAGTCTGCAATTCTTGTTTCACCATTTCGGTTGCCTTAGTGAGGAAATTAAAGAATTGACTTTTAGTTACAAATTCAAAAAGGAAAAATAGACGAGTATGCGTGCATGACTTCAATATCATAAATCTAGATAATATATATAGTTTTTTTTTTATATTTCGGTCCTTTTCTTTACCACCACTGACGAACATTCATTAATTGGCTATGCCTTGTACAGTGTCTCATAAATTTCATCTGTTTAGGATTGTGTATGGTTTTAATTTTTTTTTATTTCTTTTATTTGTTTAATTTTTTCTCTGGGGAGACTTGTTTGTGGTTTTCATCTTGTTCAGTACAAAACTCATTAAAAGCTCTCCTCGTTTTGTGTTGAATTTATATCTCTTTTTCTGTTGCTGTCAAATCTTTTGAGAGCTGCAGTACCATTGAAATCATGAAATTATGACACAGGTTCAATTCAGTTTATCAAGATTAATAAAAATTTATGTAATCTAAAAATAGAAATTGAAATACGTAATTTAGATTTGATTTTTGAGATTTTTAACTCGGGCATAATCTTAAAACATGCAGACAAAATAGTTAATTATGTAAAGCGCATTCTTACATTTAAAACTGAAATTGTTTTTAAAACGTAAAAGGGAAATTCAATTACTTAGTAATGAAACGTAAAACTCTTTGAACTCTCATCCTTTAACCGGTTGAATCTCAAGGCGGTTTCGGGTTGGCAAAGAGTTGGAAATATGTTTGGCTTAGAGACTTATCGTTTCCATCTGGTGCTGTCATTTAGCAAAATTTGTAGGTCTATTTTTGCTAACTTCCGGTCACGAGTCCCGCACAATTTTTTTAGGGTATATATTATTGGGTAAAAAGTAATTTTAATAACAGTGACAGGTTTTGATATTTAATTGCATTCTGTAATTACGTTTCAGAATTTGTCGTTCCATTTTCGTTTAGGGAGGAAAAATTACTCGACATTTCAACATTGATTAAGCTTCAGCTTTACACTAAAGAATTCGCTTTAAATTCAAACGTGATGTGACATTTCAAGACTATTTCTTTTCCTTTTTTTCTCCAAACCACGTACATGAATACGGATAACGTAGTTTTTAAGGAAAAGATATGGTGACAGGAAAAGTAACAAATTGTGCAAGTGTTTACAAATGGGAGACAATTTTACTAATGAATAAATTCACCAAGTGCCACACCCTACATTTTTTCCCGAAATTTTGGAATAAGTGATGATAGTTTTGGATATGGTAATCGAATTTGAGATATTCATCTTGTTATTAAAACAACAAGTAAGATGAAAAATGAGTAGTTAATGGAATGGTCTGAGTGGGTGTATATCAATTTTTAGTTGCTAGGAAGGAAAACTAACTTGTTTTTTATATATTTTTCTAATGGTTCAAATAGATTTATTTTAATTCGAACGAAATTGGTTGCTATAAACAGGTTATAAAATTCCCAATTTATAATTTTATTTTTTATTAGGTCGTTAGAAATTTTTTTACATTTTTTATCATAAAATGTTTTATTTTATGTGTCAGTTTGAATCTTTCTGGGTGAATCTTCCTCGTACAATAAAAAGACATTTTTATTGTTACGATCATTTTTTTTTTTTTATAAAAAAATAGAAAATGACCTTTCGATGGAATCTTGTAATTTACGAGCTTTTTGCCCGTTCTTTACCTTATGTTTCTTGACTTTTTATATTTTTTCTTTCTTTCTTTTGCAATTTTAAATATGTTTAAAGCTTGTATTTTATCTTTGAAAGGGTGTCAAGGAACTTTAGCCACCTGTTTAGATCCGACTTCAACGATGGTGGAATAAATTTAAGATGGAATACTTCTGACAGGTTTTTTTTTACTTTTTCTTGCTGAGATGTACAAGAAAAGGCTTTCTATTTGCTCTCAATTCCTATCGGACAGCTTATATGAAACCATTTATTTTCAAGTGACAGTCGTTTTGAATATTTTCCAATTTATTCTTTGTGTGTTAATATCATGGGACTTGCAAACAACAAAATTGAATTTATTTTCTTCTGTTCGCTATTTTTTTTTTTTTTTTTTTTAAGAGCATTAAACTTGTTATAGCTTAATTATCTTAGATTTTAAAGTTGTTAGTTTCTTACTTTGAAGGAGAAACTGTTGTTTTAACGTTAAATAAAGTTTCGTGAGTAAGTTTTTCTCATTAGGTACAATTTCTTAGAATTCACGGTTCACTGATAATAAGATTTCAGAAAAACTGTAATTTTGTTATGGTAGGAATTTTCTGTAGGTTGAAGTCACAAACCAGTTGATGAAAATAACAGGTTTTTACTGTTATTAGTGAGATATACTTTTCTCAATGGGGCGATGTCGCTTCGGCAGTTCTAATAATGACCGCAGTTCTAATAATAATGGCGCTTCGGTACTACCAGGTGGAATTCCATCCGGCAGTGCCGACGCGCCACCATTATTAATACTGCCCAAGCGACATCGCCCCATTGTACAGTACTTTTAGAAACCGTATATGTTTAACTTATTGACATTTATTTTGATGAGTATTTGGGTTGGGAGAAAATATGGTTACATTTCCTTCGTGAGGTCTTTTTCAACCAGAATAATTTGTTTTGGTTAAATAAATTCCAGTTAAATTTTTTTTTAGAAATTCTAACAATTTTGTAATTTCTGTAACAAAACAATGAAAAATTGTACTACTTCTTACCTTACCTCGAAACGTACGGTTTAAGAATTTATTTTTTTTAATTCAGGTATTTATTAAGCTTTTGAGTAAGTACTTTACATCCTTCAAGCAACAAACAGCAAAATGTTCCAACACAAGACAAAAACACTTCCGCTGACATTGATAAATGTATTTTTTATCGCCTATTTGGAACCCCTCCATTTTCCTCTCATTTTTTTCCTACCCTCAATAACAATGGATGAGAATATACAACTTTTTTTTTTCAAACCCGTTAGTTTAAATACGGCTCATTTTGTGCAACATGGGTTTCCAGCAGGGTTAGTAATGTTCTTCCTCTTTCTATGTCATTGGCCTCGAGTATCACCCTCCTGCCGGATCTGGCAGAATGCATAGGATGGGAGAGAGTGCTGACAGGAGTGTATGGCGCCATCTATTTTGTCGGCTGCTGATTCTCTTTTGACTCTCAGATGCACATGTAGCTCGTTCCCCGTCTTCCTCCTCTCCAAAACGTGATAAGATGTACCGAAGAAGAAAAAGACTCGAGGGCGGAATTAGCAGCGGCTTCTCAAGGCGTGAGCATTAATCATTTTCGCCGGAACTTGCAAAAGAAAAGGAACGAAACCCGCGTGTGGCTGCACACAGACAGTACCAAATGCACTTCAGGGCTTCTGATTAAAGCTCCAGTTTTTTCACTTTTTTAATAATCTTTTTTTGGCCATCGATGCAAGAAACGAGTGTTTCATTCATTCTTTTATGCGTTTTAAGATCCCACTTAACCGATCCAGTCTGGTGAACAAATCGTAAATTATATTTTATCACTTTTATAATTAGAGTAAGAGAGTTCATTCGCCTTTGAAGTGCCCTTGAATTTTCTTTCTCTAATCAGTAGAGGTGTTTATTAAAGTGCGTATCCTATGAAATTCTTGTAGAGGCAGTATTAATTGGATGGCCTTATCGGTGCATGAAGGTGCAATCTAATCGTGAAATACTTGCATTAAAATTTGCAAGAGACGTTGAATTAGTGCAGAGAAAAGAAGAAAGAAATTGATTGCAGCCTCCAGTAAATAGCCGTTGCAGGTCGCTCAGGTGGTGAATCCTTGCTGGCAAGCTTAACTCGAGGCGGAGCTTTTGTATCGAAGATCAATACCAAGTGGACTTTATCTTTCAATTATTTTCAATCCGTTGGGAGTCACTTTTAAAACGACCATTTAAAATCCTAGGTTTAAGGTGGATTCAGTAGGAGTTCATGTTGTAGTTTGTTTGTGTCTTGTCGATGGGTTTTGTGCTTTTAGAGAGATGAAATCCATTTTTTTTGCAGCTCTGTCAACAATCCGTGCAAACTTATGACAAACTAAATGATATCCAATCTGAAGGAATGGAACTCCCACGCCAGGTATTGATTACTTTGCTGAGCTTAAGCGGGGTAGAAATGGCAGTGGAAATAATCTATTTACTCTTCGGTCGAATATCTTCTGATAGCCATCAGAATCGATAACTCTTTATCGACAGAAAATGAACTTTTTTTTATTTTCATTCTACTACTTTTTTTAGGGTTGAGAAATATGTCAGGTGAAATTGAACATGATCTAACTTTTTTTCGGGTCATGTTTTTTTTTTTTTTAAGGTTTCAGGGTTGTGATTAATTTGTTGTTTACGACAGGTCGTTCTCCCTCATTATGCCTGCGAGGTTTGATTAAAATTTTTTTTTTTTTTTGGAAAAATTGAGACAGTTAATTTCATGTAATTTTTTTTAGAGTTATTATATTAAAAGTTTGGGCTTGGATTTTTGTTTAATCAGCTTAATCAGATGTTTCAATTTTGTGGAGAGCATAGACGTTATAAATTTAAGAGCTTTGGTTTATTTGTAAGTTGTAATGAACACTTTAATCTGTTTTCATTTTTTTTTTTTTTTTGAAGGTGTTTTTTTAGCGTTTTTAAAATTTTTTTTAAAGATTTTATTTATAATTTATTCATAGCTGCCATTTTAAGTTGCTAATTAAATTATTACAACTATTCAATTTTTGATGTTGAAATGTCAGGTGATGTTGTCTCAAATTGATGACAGAAGAAACATTAATCATTTAAAGGTCAAACATCCCACGTCAAGTTGTCCAAAGTGAATTGCACTTTTAAGACTTGATGGACCGTTTTATTGTCCTCATTTCTCATGGAAAAACATCAACCTTTAAAATTAATGCAGCTTTATTACATAGGATCAACGCGTTTTTATGTATTTTTCCCAAAAGCAATATTTTTATAAGGAAAAAATTTGAAAAAAAAAAAGTTAATGTGTAATTAACTTTTAATATTAATGACTTGGTCACTCTTCCCCGTGTATTAGTTTTAGCGTACAAATAGACTCTTGCGAATATTCCATCACCTTACGACCCGTTTCATTACTTTTATAGCCGTCTATAAAACATTCAAAATGGTAGGAAAGATGAAATTTGAAGTTAGGCGTTTATTAGAGTAATAACACGTAAATATTAAAACATGTATATTTAAAAATCACTTAAATAATTAGAGACAAAACCCATGAGTCACTGGTTGAGAATCTTAACTCTTTACGCGACCACTTGGCGAAAAGTGCAGCTACGAATTCTCTAATTGAGGAAGGAAATTAGGGTTTCTTTTGTGCAGTAAAGGGTGAAAAGAAAGATGGTTTGAGATGATCAAGCAGAGAGTAGACGAGCAGCCATTGGTCGGCTAGAGAGGAAGAAGGATGAAGCAGTTTTACGTGGCATAATCGATCGGTGTGTTGCAGTTGCCCGCTAGGGAAAGATGGTGGGAGCTTCTAAAAATAGAAACATGACACAATAACGACGAGATTCCTAATATGGGCGTGGTTGTGCTCTAATCAGCCGCTTCTGTGCATCTCTGCTGATTCCACATGATTGCTTCATCTATGCTTGTATCAGTGCATTCAATTAGCGTTGAGCATCAATTAGAAATGGGCAAATAAATTTTGCAAAACTTGTGCAAATTTTTATTTTTAATTAGAATGATTTCATTTGATTCGATTTTGTTTTAAGCGAAATCTCAGATATCATCCACTGATCTCTCGCTACATACTAATGACGCATATTAATGCTCCATTATGAAAAAGAAATTAGTTCTTGACTTGGAATGCACTCAAAATAGTTAATGTTAGTTTAAAGTGATTATGCAAACGACTTATGTATTTATGAGATTGCAACAACTAAATGTGAATATTCAACGTTGATTTACTTTTTTTTTCTTCTTTTAATCTCGAGTAATGTAGTTTTTCTTCAAGGTGACCTGGATTTTAGTATAACGAGGTTTCTTTTGTTTAAGAGTTTCATTTAATTTAGTTTGAGGCCGGGTTTCTTCGAGTGAGTTCTATTTTATTCTTAAAGTCGTGTAAATATAAATTGACATTTACGTTTAATATTCGAGGTTTAAATATAATCTCGGTAATTATTTCTAAACATCAGCTTAAATGATTCCCTTTCCTTTAGAAAAAGCACTTAACATTTTTCTTTTTATGTAGTTAAATCAAATGTGGCCTTGTCTTAATTTCTCTTTTGTAAAATTAACACCGCCTCTCATCAAGTGACTTTGTCTTTAATTTGTTTAAGACTTAAGGGCGTTTATATCAATTTATTTTAAGGTTGAAGAAAGACCTAACTTCAATTCTTTTAATTCTCCACCTATAGCATTAAGAAAGATAAAAGAGGGAATTTGAATTGTCGTTTCAATCTCGGACGATTTCAATGGTTCTACAAAGTAGTGAGGTTTTTATTGGCAATTTCGTTAAGTGGAAAATATTTACAAATGACTGGTCTTTTAATTTTTTAAAAGGTTAAAAAAGAGCTGGATAAAATTGTTGTTTGCATGAAAAAATTTTTTTTGCCATTGATGGTATTTTTTTATTTTATAAGAAACTTTCATATCGCATCCAAAAGCTGAGTAGTCATTTCTGTGTGGATGGAATTCAGTGTGCGACGTGTGTGAGAAATGTTTGGTTCTTTTGCCAAAATGCGACTGTCGAGATGTTAAAAATGGCAGCTAGATTCCATTTTCCGCTTCAGCTGTTGTGGAATGAAATTTCTAGTTGGAAATTTGAAAGGGAATGAACATCGTTCAATAATGTGTCATTTTATGACGTTAATGTGAACTCCACATTTGCACTATTAAAAGAAACCCAATTTTTTTCTTCTTCACTAACAGTTCATTTTCATTCCTGATGAAGAGAGGTAAAAAGTTAGAATAACATTTTCTAAAATTTTTTCAAGATTTTTGTCTCTTGTAATTTAAAGTTTTTAAATTTCCATTTTGTTTTCAGATTGACCGTTACAGCGTCGTGTCCAATGAATCTCCAATATTTTCCCATGGATAGGCAGCTGTGCACTATCGAAATTGAAAGCTGTAAGTTAATGGAATTTCATCTCATTAACCTCTTTTTTTACATTTTTAAACTTGGTTTAACTCTGAGGAATTTTTAATGTTTAAGCTTTTATTGGGTTTAAGATTTTACTATAAACCTCCGTATTTGGTTTTTAAATGTTAAAACACCACTTGTAGAAAAAAAAATTAATTGAATTGTCGATGAATGAAGAGTCAACATAAAAAAACACACAATCAGATGTGGTTCTGCGTTTAGATTAGATCTCATTTACGATGGAAAGATAAACACCATGAATATTGCAAGGGAAGTCAGCAAATGGTGAATTTTCCAGTATGATCTAGAGCTTTAATATGTTGAAGGTGGCTTGCTAAGTGACCCTTAGCTTGATCCTGTTTACAGAAATTGGACTGACCATGAATAATTGCTTTTGTCTTGGAAGGATCATCGTATAGGAAATTTTATCCGTCAAATCCTTAGAACGTTGCCATTTTAAAAATGTATGATTCTAACGCTCAAGTTATGAAGTTTGAGAGTGTGGTATAATACGCTTCGTGTATTAAACTTTAAGATTGTATTACAAAGTCTGATTTTGAATCTGTGAGATTCATCAGTTTTTAAACTTCAATTTTTCCTCCTCTTCCTCTAAATCAATTTTGTATATAGACGATGAAAAATGAAAGATCGGGTTTTTGTTTCTCAATATTTTTATATTTTTTCACATCTTGCAGGTTTATAAATATTAAACAGAAAATACTTTTAAAATGGGCATAGTGGTTTGGAATGAGCGTATAAAAGGCTATCATAATTTAATTATTGGTAACAGAATTCTGTGAATTCCTGCGTTTAGTTAATTGAACATCAATTGACGAAATGTTGTTACTATCAAATTAAATTAAAAGCTCCAAAAGGCACTCTTAATGGATGTTTTCGGTATTTGTATCCGCGTGAAAAAAAATTTTAATCGCGTTACACTTTTTTAAAAAATGTCTACTTCATTTTAAGTAATTAGTGCTTTTATTGACAATTTTTTCATGTTTTAAAGCTTTTAAATTAAAATTTTTTGAAAAGTATTTAAGTTTCTAAGTAATTTTTAACAGTGTAGGTGGAGCAATTTAATGCATCGTCGTATATATCAACAACAGCTTGATAAATATGGCGACTTACTGCTCCTCTAGTCAAAATAAGGTTGTTTATGACCTCTAGAATCTTATATCTGGCTTTAGACGCTGTCAAAACTGAATAATAATGCCTTAATAATAATACCTTTTAATACGCATGAGACAGTTACAGTAAGGTAAAGAAACATTATAAAAGTTTTATTTCACGAATTGTAGTTCAAAAATTCGGAATCTTTCCTCTTTAAAAAATGTATAGCAAGAGTTTCAGTTCATTTATTTCCATTTCCAAACCAGTCAAAGTGGCCTTCAACCTTGCCTTGATTTCCATCACATTACTCTCCTCCATCTAGTCAGGTCTCGTTATCACTCACCACAGGACAAAGGAAAAAGGGCACACACCTTTCACTGTGTGTCACCTCAAATTATCCCTGTCACAGTGTTATCTAATTATGATTACAACACTCCGTTGACCCATCTTAAGAGCTATACAAAATAGGAAATAGTACAGGAGTTGAAGGCTTATCTCTTCGCCTTATGTAGTGGTGGTTTGTGTTGTAAAAGTGACGATATACAAAACCCGTCCTCTGTCGTTAGCAGTGCAAAATGTTTCCTCGGCTCGTCTGTAATAAACAAAGTGAAACGTAATTGAAGCGTGTATCTCACACTTTATCTGAGATTACTTAAAGTTTAGTTTGCTGTGATTGGTATTCTGCTTTGTTACTTTAACTATATAGGCCTTTATGGTTTTTTTTTTTATTATATGGAAACAAATTGGTATTTACTTTGCATATTTAGTTTTTTATCTTTCTGCAGACTAATGATCTTCATTTCTTGTCTTTTCAGTTGGTTACACGATGCAAGATATTCGTTATTCATGGCACAAGGGACACAACTCAATTGGCATTGCCCCTGATGTTCAGTTACCTCAATTTAGAGTTCTAGGACATAGACAAAGATCGAAAGAAATCAATCTCAGTACAGGTAAAAATAAACTTGTTTTTTTTATACTCTCTTGGGTGGTTGTTACATGTTAGTTGATCCTTATTGGATACTACAAACATCAACAAAGAACTTAACTTTTTTGTAATGGGAAGAAATAATTTTTTTTTTACTTCAATTCTTGACCATCTGTGGCACTTTAGACACGCGTTACCGGTCGAAGTGTTCTGCAATCTTGGGCCATTTGGTTCAGCCTGATTTTCTGGGTTGGTGGAAATAGATTCTTTTTTGTTTGCACCGATTGCCATAGGGGTGTCGGTTCAATTCCAATTTTGGTAAGTTTGGGTTAAATTTGCATGCAAACTCAAATGGTTATGCACATGGAATATTACAACCTGACGGGGAAAATTTATATGAAAGGCTCCTGCAGAGTAGAGAAGCGGAACCTTTGGTTGGTCTGTTGAATGAAAGGCACTTGGTCGCTGGATGTTTATAATCATCCAGGAGTAACGGGCAAAAGAAAACGGTGATTTGGGATATGGATAGGAAGAGGAAATATTGAATCTGCCTCTTACCACACGACTCCCCCAACAGTAATAAAACTCTGTCGTGAGAGTGAGGGGTTAGATTGGAAAGAAAGGCGGTGCGATAGAGTCTCTACTTGTAAGAGCAGCTTAGTGGACTAAGGGCCAAGTTGCGCCTTTTTGCCATCGGGCTTTGCTGTAGAGAGAGAAGCAGATTGAAGCTTGAGATCAGGCTTGCCTTGTCATCAATAGTTGTTTGCCAAGAAGGATAACAAAAGGCCAAGCTAATCTACAAAGACGATATTGAAGTCCTATCAGGAACAGACATCAGCTGAAACAAACGCTAGGTATTTTTGGTCTTGCTCAACTAAATTATCAAAAAAATAAGAAACCGCAGTTTGTCGGTGTGATCAAAAAGATCTTTTCTTTTTTTTTGATATTGCTGTTGGGTGTTGTAGACTGCATTTTTATCTTTTCAACGCTTGTTGCTATTGACTTTTAACCACAGATGACGGGGTTGTGTCTGTGTGTAATATTGTTTTAACGCCCTTATGGTACTCTTGGGTTCTTTAGGCTGTAAAGTAAACAATGGAACATCTCACAAAAATTAAAGTGTATGTAGTACAAACAAAAGACTACTGAGACATGAATTTTTCCAAAACTTAAAATTTAAAAACAAAAGGTTTAGCCACCAGCGCATTCAAGAACTCCCGCTAAGGTGAAGTTTACACTTTTAATGACATTAAAAATTTGCCTAAGCTGTAGGTACTGACTCAGGGTCGTTGGGAGACTGTAATTTAAATGTATTCACAATGAAAATGGCCACATCCAGGATGCTGTTATAGGTGCAGTAAATTGATCATAAGTATTGGGGGAATGAAGTAGTTGAAAATTAACCTTGCCTTGCAGTAAAAAGCTGACAAACTTAACCATAAATGTTGCAAGGTTTTATAAAATTCGGACATTTAAATTTTCATGTGTGTTTGTCATTTTCTGAATATTTCAATATTTTCCCATTCATGTCAAATTTATCTATCGATTAATCCAAAAAATTCTTTTTTTTTCCTTCCTAATAACATATTTGATAAAAAAAAAACATGGCATTTACAAATCTAATGGCGGATGTCACATGACCCTTCAAATTATACTAAGTATGTTTTTTTGCCGCTCTAACGATTCGGCTACGACAATACAAGCACGAGCCAATGCACTTATTAATCAAAATCTCAACACTTTCTTACCCAATCATCAACCCAATCATCAACCCAAATCTTTTTTACGTGTATTTAAATTTCAGAGTCGACAATTTCATAGCCAATCTTTCTTTTCTCGGGGGAAGACGTGGGTAATTAATTAGCTATACAAGAATTGCGCATTACAATATCTTACCTAGCAAAATTTGAAATGACATATGATCGTGTCGTAAAACGCCGTTGTTTGTTAAGAAAAGGGCAGAAACATATTACCCAAGTTGGCTTTTTTTATTTATTTTCTTCAGTAATTTTTCTCGTGAGACTAATGTAATAAAGAAGAAAGTGTTGGCTGTTCTACGTAAAGTTCACTGCCTTTTTCTTACTCAATTTATCATAGCGTTTGATAAAACATACTACGTCAAATATTTATCTTCAACACTAAGTGTCGAGTTTAGCTAAAGAGAAATGATTCAAAAGAATGGATTTCATGCATGGTTGATGTTTGTTTATTGATGGTGCTTATCCACAGTCATCGATTTTTTGAGAGAAACTTTCAATTTTTATGGTTATGTGTAATCAATTTGTCATATTTTTATCTATTAGTTTTCGCTACGGTTTTGTGTGTGAACGAACGAGTTTTTTTGTGCCTATTTCGAAGGTTTTGCGTGCACATTTAACGATAAAGTTAAGGGCACGTGCGTCATTGCACTCAAACTAGAAGAATTAAATTATAATTTTAAAGTTACATTAATGATAAAAAAAAATTTTTTCGTGATAATAAAAAAGTTATAAAAATTTTTTAATAACAAAAATGTGTTGCAAAGCAATAAATTTTTAACTTCGAGTCAAAGTTTGAAGAAATGAAAAATTTAAACAAAAAATTTTTTTTGTCGTTACAGGCAACTACTCGCGTCTGGTTTGCGAAATTCAATTCGTTCGCAGCATGGGTTATTATTTGATTCAAATCTACATTCCGTCGAGCTTGATCGTCATCATCTCGTGGGTTTCCTTCTGGCTCAATCGCAATGCTAGCCCTGCCCGTGTTGCATTGGGCGTCACGACCGTGCTCACCATGACCACCTTAATGTCCAGCACGAACGCTGCACTGCCCAAAATTTCCTACGTGAAGAGTATCGACGTGTATTTGGGCACGTGTTTTGTTATGGTTTTCGCTGCCTTGCTTGAATACGCCACAGTGGGCTATTTAGCCAAACACATTCAGATGAGAAAGAACAGAACTCTGGCGCTGCAGAAGCTGGCCGAACAGCGCAAGGCTCAACTTGAGGCTAACCATGCGCACGAGGGCAGCATCAGCAGCAGTCTGGAACCTGGTCAACAACCCAGGCAAACGGTAAGAAAGAAAAAAGTTTGATCTTTTTAATTAACTAATTAGTTAGGTAAACCTCAGCTTAAATCTTAATTAGATGACACTATGTTAAATATCGGTTCGACAGGTTTACCATAAGGGGTTTTTCAGACCTCGTTGACCAACTTTTCAATTAGTACACTGCTTGAAGGTACGATTCAAAGTGGTGGAAAGTGGACTAATTTAGTGATGATCTGAAGCGTAGAACATTGGTTGAGTGATATTTGGTGCTAGACTGGAGCTAAAGTGGCTTTATTTGCACGTTTCACGTGGATATGATATTTGTAGCCTTGAGAACCAAAAAAAAAACTTGAAGGAATAACAATTTGCTGTGTTTTCTTAACGAATTCTTCGTCATAAACACGTTTGAAAGAGTCGCCCTCTATAGGAGTTACAAGAAAAAAGTGATTAAATGTTAGAATCAATAAGAAAAGATTAGTCTCAGGACATTTTTAAATCCTTAAAATATTATCACTAGTTAAATCTGGTTAACCAATCTCTAAAACAGAGCTTTGACAAAATCCAGCTTCACCTAATGAGTGTCAAAGACAGTCCTTATTCACGTTTATATTCGTTGAAGCTTCACTGGATTTCTTAACCAGAAGACGTAAATTTTTTAACCTACAACTTCCACCAAAACTTTAAACTTGGGAGATACAAATTCAATGAAATGTTTCTTGGGAAAATTTCTATTGTTGATAAAAAGTTTTGTAGGAAAAAAATTACGAGACAATATACCACAATAATGTTTTTTTAATGGCAATCATTTCACTGTGTATTGAAAACTCACTTTTTGTGTGTTTTAATCGCTGCTGTTTGCCTCTGACATTTTTATTGATAGTAAAGAATGGTAGGGAGATATTAAAAGTTGGTTGAAATATTTTTATAGCGGGTAAATGTTACGGGGTAATGTCGTTTTGATGTCATGAATGGGATAAATAGGAAAAGAGTAAAATCAATTTCCGATTTTTATTATTCGGAAAAAACGATGCTAAAATTAGTGGTTTTATAAGTTGGGAAAGATTGTATTACAGTTGAATGAAATTAAAAGGTTGAGTGGGGAAATCTGGATTATGCGGTTAGGGATTTGCTTGTGATTAAATTGAATTCGGTGACCAGTTTGTAATAGGCCGATTAGAAGTTGATGCGTCAATGGCTACACATTTGGCTTATGTAAATAACTTTGACGTGTTTCACACGATTATGACAGGTTGAAGTTAAGCCTTGCGGTTTCCATATGCATAGTCACAATGCATTCAGCCAATTCAGTAAAAAAAATTCTATTCTAATTTAATTTCAAGTCTCTACTATGTCTTATCTTTAAGAATTAATTTCCTAACTCAGTTAGGTTTTTTTTCGTCTCTATAAATATCCAAGTGATTAAACCCAAATGTTTCTCTATTAATGAGACGTTTTTGTTGAAGAATTTATTTGAATTTTCTTTTCAATTTTCTTCTCCCAATTTTCTACATCTTCTAAATCAATTAGAGAAAGTTTTTAACTGCAAGTTAATAAATCAAAGGAAATATTTTTTAGATTTCTCACTTGGGAAATTTTTTTTTTGGTTTCCTCTATGATTGTAACAATAAAATAAGTGGGAAAAAAGGGTAATTGTATTGTGCGGTTTTTTTTCGTAGAATCTTTTAAATTATTTGAGTTATAGTGAACATTTGTCCTGTTTGATGTACAGTTATGGGCTTCGCTTACGTTTAAAAACGTTCCCTTGAGTAGAAAGTTTGAATTTTTTTCTCTCTCGCGGGGAAACGAGACGTGGTCGTGAAGACAAAAATTTAATCTGTGCTAAAATTATAATAGGTCTTCTGCTCAAGTTCATAAATCTTTTAGTGAGTCCCTTAGTGGTTTGAGTGATGGTGATTCATTATTCCCTAAACATGCCTTAGCCTTTACCTCTGCACTTTGACCACTTTGGAAGGAGCAACGACTAATGAAGTCACCTGTCGTTTAATTAAACGCACTTTTTACCTGCCAATCTTCACTATTGAGTTCAGGGCTTGATTCGCAGGGACTTTGAAACTCTGTAATGGAGATCAAAACACGGCTGGACACTCAACTTATTAGGGAGTTGAGATGTCTTACTTATTTTTCAATTATCAATTGAGAAATTTTAGCGTTGGATTTTTTTTTTTTTTTTTGTTATCATAAGTAATAATTGAATAGCAGTTAGAAACCAATTAATTCGCACCCGATTTTTTGAGATATTGTGTTTTGTAAACGGAAAAAAAAATTCAATTTTATCGTCTCTAGTTTTTGGAAAAAATGTTAATATTGGTAAAAGATTACTCGATTTCTGGTCGATTGCCGACCTCAATTACACTGCACCATAAAAGAAGCTTGTCACATGCAGATAATTTTTAAAAAAAACTAGTAGACGCTACTATTTACACGTGTAGCATTAATGGATACGTGTGAAAGAGGGGAAAAGGCACTTGATGGAAAACTTATGAACGGAGATGGTGAAGTATTTGCATGAAAATGGCATGATTTAGAGACAGGAATCTCTCTTCGTTTAATGTCTTGTGTCGTAAAAGACATTGAAATTCAAGGGTAAAGTGTGATGATGTCCGTTTATGAATTTATTATATTAGCATTCTAATCCAGGTAGTAAGATAGTGCATAGTGGTGTCAAATTTACAACAAAATATGAATATCATAATGATGTTTTTTCGGGAATTTAATACTTACTACCAAATTGTAAAACATTCTGGTATCAATGTATATGACATGTTAGCATCATAAGTGAAAAATTATTTTAATATATCCAGTTTCAATCCAGTGCTTTCTTATGATGCCTGCTGATTTAATTATATCAAGTGTACTGTGTGGCCAGTATGTAGTTTGAATTTTTTGGTTCCGTTTGTTCCGTTTGTGACATAACGTTACAAATGAAGTTATTCTTCTGTATTCACTATCCTTTTGTGTAACCCCTTTCCCACAGAGGGGATAAATAGTTATTGGAAAGGATTCAAAAAGAAATCTGTATCATATTTTCTTGTAGGTTAACGGTTTGGAGTTTGAGCTGGAGTCTTTGGGCGAAAATAGAAAGGTCAATGGATAACCTAAGACTGCACTGGTTCTCACAGCCTACTAAACAGATAAGGTGTTAGGCGTTATAAATTTCAGAATGATTATGACGTTATTATGATAACATTTTAAGCTTGTGGAAAATGTACGTTTCATTTTCTATCTCACGTACGTTCGCACTCATTTTGCTATACTGATTGTAACAAGTTGTATTTACAGTAGTTCTGTGACTTGCCAATGTTTTTGTGAACATTGCAACAAGTTGTGTTTTAATTCGGCCGGTTACCTTACAAGTACTGATGGTAGTCCACAAAATGTAAAACTCTTCACTATTCACTCAGAAGCTACAGTAATTTCTAAGATGTGAAGTCAAACAGTACGTTAAAAAAAGATCATTTTACATGATCTTCACTAATTTAACAACGAGATAACACACGGTCATTAGTCGTGCAAGTGGTCGCACGCGTTAGTGAATTGGCTGCTATCTCGTCCCTGTGGTGTACTAAAATTTCAATCGTCCCCAGGGCGAATTATTAGTAGTGAATGGATTACGGAAGATGACCACTATCACCATATGAAAGTCCCGTCTGACATCTTAGATGAACCTATTTCAGATCTAACATCACAATGTTAACGACTTTCGACTGAACGCAACTGAATCCTTAACTTAGATTTTAAGACCTCTTGTGGTTTGCGAATTTTGTCCCTCTAATTTGCGGTATAAAATGAACCTCATTAGAAAATCTTTTTTTAAAGTAAATTAGGGTCCTCCAAATTTTAATGACTCTTTGATATTTCCTTCAACTTTTGATTCTTTTTTTTTTTTTTTTTTTTTTTTTTTTTTGCTTCATTACGTCTTGTTTCGGATCATTTGCTTTTTTTTTCTGTTGATGCTGCATCATATGACTTGAGATGAATACCTTGCTGACGGAAGCTGCACAAGTGCAACTGTCGTTTCCCATTTGATAGTAGAAGCGCAGCCAAAACTCATCACGTATGATACTGAACCGATAGGACTTGTTTGCGTCTATTCGCCCACCTTAGGAATTGCGTTGTCCTTTCATTTTTCATTAGAATGATTCGCTGCAATCTTCAAGTCTCGTTCCCTTGACGACGGAATGCAGGTCTTGGCTTTATTTCTTTTCGATTGAAAAATATATCATGTTTATGAGATGGATCTTTGTTTTGTAAGTTTTGTTGGAGAAGTCATTTGTCGTAAAAAGACTTTTTCTGAAAATTTTACCGCAGTTTAGAGAAACTAAATTCAAGACACGAATAAGTAAGAGTATAGGGGCTCCCCGAAAGAGTGGTAATAAAGATTTCATAAGGATTCATTTGTAAATGGGAAGTGACGTTCTTTATTACGACAAATGAAGACATACCAAAGAGATCTGTGTCCCCTGATTTTTTTTAGGAAAAAGTTAGCTAAAAATAGTTGTTGTTAAAACGGACAAGAAGGTTTATTAAAAGATTAATAATGGTAGTTTAAACAACTTTTTGACTTCCGCGTAGAAGACTGTTAAAAGTGTTAAAAACTTCTGCGCCATAACTCTAGGTTTATTTGTTTCTTATGTCTTCTAGACGACAAAGACGTTTTAAATTTCAAATACGTTTTGAGTTGTTAATATTTTAATCTTAACCAGAAGGTCAAGCGGTAATGCAGTAAATTTATTATAAATAACTCACTGGATATACATGCAAAGTCGAGTGTAACTATGCTGAAGCTATGAACCGATTAAAGTGTACTTAAATGAGTTTGTTTCCGTCCAGATATTGATGACAACTTTTAAGGGCGTTTTTTGTAAAGTTGTGTAAATGGCGATATCCAAAAGTCACAACATTCTCAAAATGAAGCAAGTTCATTATATCCATGTAGTGTAAACTTTAGTTAGAGCATTACCCATAGTCCCTCTTTGATAAATTTTTCTTTGACATTCTTTGACAAGTGTACGATAACACTTTGTATAGTGTTACTTAACACCTTTTGTGGTTATGCAAGATTGCATTGGACAGAATTTGAAAAGAGTGTTCATGAATGTACTGAAATTGAAAGCCTGCAACAACTAGTTTTTATATACTGGACTATAAATGAAGTAATGCAGAATACTTATCGGATTTTATCGCAATTGCAGAATGTAAAGTTGATAATCAATGACTGAAAATACCGGCACATTTCATTTCAAAAGTCTGTCATAAAACGATGAAGAATGTCATTTGTGGTTATGTCAGAAGGTAAAAGCCACATCCAAGTAAAGCAAAGAACAAAATTGCAAAGCTCTTAACTTTTTGGTATTGGATTTAGGGCATCTGCCGGACATAGTGCATGGGTTGGATAAAATGGGTATTTGAGAAAACTCCACAACTGTAGGAAATGCCCTTATTTCTGCTTACATTGACATTACAACAGAGATTCGGGTTCTTTGATTTTTATTTTCTTTTGGAAATCAGGCAACGCTAAGCAAAACCTTTTCTCTTCATGTTGAGATCATTAAATCGCACGTAAACACTCCTAAACGTTTTTATGATTGCACAGGCTATTGGTTTAAGGAAAAGGCTTTGCCTCTTTTACAAACTTTATTGAAACGAAAAGGCATTTTAATGCATTTTTTATTCTTTCCTCAGTGGCACCTTACTACCACGTGTGGTTGTGGTTTACGAGATAATTGTCTAGTTTCAAGAAACATTTTAAAACTATTTCTTTTCTCTTAAATGATCTTAAGTGCTAGTTTTAGTTTGGCGTTGCACGAAATTAAAAAGAGAAGGTTGTTGATGTCATTTGGTAAGCCATCAAACAAAGTTTTCTCTCCCCCTCGCCTCCCCAGATGTTTGCAATTTTAATATAAACAAAAAAGTTTTTTCGTTTACTGAAGGTGAAGGATAAAAGTGAGAAAGTTGTGGAAGTTTGAAAATAGAGTAATGAGATGTGGATCCTCTTGAGATTTGCTGTTTGCCCAACGAAGCTGTTGTCCTGACATCGTAGTTTTTTCATGGGTTCTGGTGATGGATCCACAGTAGCAGTCGTGGAGTCACCGGGGTATCCGTCACTTGGAAGAGTAGACCTAGGGTGTGCCTCGTGTCTTGTCTCTAGTGAGTTTGTCTTGTGGCAGAGATTGAAATGCGAATACCACAGCAACGACGAGTTAATCGATGTAAATAACGACCTTCTTAAAATTTCGGACCCTCTTTTTTTTTATTTATAAGAAACGTTTTTAGTTGGATTTAGGTAAACTGAGCTTAGAATTTGAAATGTTTGTTTTGGAATGTAAAGTTTGGTTGAAATAAGATGAAGGTTTTTTTGTTTACTTGGAAAAGGGGAATTTTGAAAATCGAAACTTGTCATTTAATTGACAGTCGCAGCATTTGACGTCATAGAAAAATTTTTTGACTGGGAGGTTTGGAAATCAAAAAGAGGTATTGAAGAAAAAAATAAACTGCAAGCACCGTTTATCGGCTTTTATGACGTGCGGTTTGGGTTTGATGAATTGAGACGGATCGTTTTTTCTAAAGAAAATTTTTTCGCCCTTTCTGTTTGGTTTCTTATTTTCTTTTTTTGAGATTTAAAGCTGAGTGGTAATTTTGCGTCGAGTGATTTAATGAGAATTTTATGTTAACAATTTTTTCCCCTTACGTTTTTCAAGTTTTAAATTTTTGTAGAATAAGAAAGACTTTAAAGCGTATGTTATATTTTATTTAAACTTGATTTTCTTATATTACGAGGGCAAAAAACTCATTTGGCCATTTTCCCATCATATCTCTCGCAACAGAGATTTATAGACTTTTTGAGTAAGTAAAACAAATATTATCATCATTTCTGAGGCTACTGGGCGACTGACCCGTCATGCACTTACATCTTTATTCATTGCGCATTCCACACAACAACATCAACAAAGAAAAAAAATTCCATTTTCGAAACAAGTCAAATCTCGCAAGCGTACACAAACCTAGCGTAAAAACATTCAGTTGATCTTCTCGTCCAGCAACAAATTTAATGAGTCATTCGCCTCACATACCAAATAGCAAAAGTATTATTTAAAATTTTCCTTTTGCTTTTTTTTTTCTTCCAACTCTCCAATTACTTCTCTCACTTTGTCGCACACTACTCAAATCTATCCTCTGCACCTGTCGTTTGCTGGAAACTCAGAGAATGATAAGCGGTGGAACGCCGAACGAACCCCAGCTGACGCCGTTCATTGTGAAGGCGTCTCTCTCTCCATTACCTCGCGTTCGCCCTTTTGATTTCCGCGTAATTAATCATAGTCGAAATCCACAGGCTGCGACCTACGTTTTGCATTTCGAATGAGTCGAAGATGAATCCAAGGACGAATTTCACCTCAGGTTGAACTGATTTTTTCATTTCCGTGTATAGAAATCAAAAGAAATAAATAAGAAAAAAACGTGACTAAAATTTCCCCCGAAACACTCGACATGTGATTGCCGTTTTTAAATAAACATGAAAATAATTTGTGGTACGAGTGTTGCGGGTCAAGAGGTTTCGGACTGATTCTTTTTAATTCCCCATGTCTTTGAATGAGCATCACAACTCGTTAAAAGGCGTGGTATTTTCTCATTAACTTGGCAGCAAAGAGAAATGAGGGGAGTATAGATGCAAGACTTGTAACTCGCTGTGCATGGAAATTTATTGCGCGTTGATGAAGGGAGGAGAAATACGGACGTAAACTAACATTCGTAAAACATGTATTAACTAGTTAGAATTACGCTACTTTGAATAAAACTTAAGTAGGCTAAAGTGCAATGGACGACAAATGGAAGTTTTATTATCCATTTCCTCTAAAAATGACACAGCAAGGGAATTTATTTTGCAATGCATGAGACGTTGGCAATTTTTATGCTGATAAGAACCTAATTTTTTTGTAGCCATCTTTGCAAGAAGGATAGAAGTTTTTCATAAAAAAATATATACAAGTTTTCTGTAATTCGATTATACTTTAATGTTTTCTAAATGGGTATAAAATTCATTTGAGAGTGAAATAGTCGGCACCGAGTTTATTAATTATGCACTTTATTTAGTTACAGCTAAATCCCCATAGCTGAAAACCACATAGCTTATCTACCTTTTAATACGTTTTTAAAATGTATCGCAGGTAATTTAGAATTCTGTTTCCCAAGTATGATTTACTCGGTAGATGTTTGTCACCTGTAATGCGGCTTACACTTGTCCCATTTTGCCGGTGACGTCGGTTGGTGGCGCGTTCGCTCTTTTCTCAGATAAGCATGGCACTATTTAATGACATTGTTGTGCAGCTGGATAATGAGGGTTCCATCAACATTTTTGCGAAGATTTAATTAAGCCTGTTAATTCCTCGCTTGAGCAATATCGATCAGGTGAGAAAGGGCGCCAACATTGACCTGAAACTTTGCCAAAATTATTAGGTGCATCTGTAATTTATAATTTTCATTACTGTGATACGAGATTATGATGGAATCTGGAGGAAAGTTGCAATGAAATAACGACTGGGGTTTAACACTAGTTTGTTAAAATAAATCACGAGGGTTTTGAGTTCGTTTCTGTTCAATGTCAGTAGGGGTCATCTGTGGTTTTATAAATAGATGAGTGTTTATACAAAACGACACCCGTAATGGTATTATCCTTTTATATGTGGACAAAGTTGACTTCTTTCTCGCAATCTAAAGCCATCGTAAACAGCTATAAAACTTAGTTGTAACTATTACTCTATCCACACGTGACCTAATAGCCCAAGACCACACACACACCTCGCAAATTAAAATTAACGACATGTTTTTACGAGCTCAGTTTTAATCCCGCCAAAAACTCATTCCATTTTGTTTTGCTCATGTCTTAATAAAATTTGTCTCAATTTCCATGATGATCATCGCTTTTATTTCCCAACTTTTTCTTTTTCATGTATTTTTTTTCACTACTGCGACAGTCAAATATCAATAAAACGTATAAGTAACCCACTTTATACGCGCTTCACTTTTATTAACCTCGTAAATTGAGGAGTTTGCCAACAACAGTTTGCAATTTAATTAACCCTATCTACAGTTGCAGTTATTGCATGTTGATATGTGGTCAATAATTAGATGAATAATTTACCCATTAATTGATTACATTTTTTTTTATATATAATTGAAAAATACTGGAATTTTCTCCCAACCAGACGCAAACTGCGATCGAAAAAGCAAAGCCTTAGGGCTCGAGTTTCCCACTTTCCGTTCATCTGATTGGATTAAATTCTTCCCTTTTTCTGGTTATCAGAAAGGTGAACATCTGTTTTTCGTAACTCTACAAAGTCAGAATTATAGTTGATCCAATTAAATATTGCACTCCTATTTTAACTTTGATTTCCCCCCTTTTTTTATGGGAAACATTTTTCAAGTCTGTTCTGGAATTTGGATAAGAAAATGTAAAGTTGTGTGGACAAAATAGGTGCTAAGGAGAAAATATGGCAGTCCATCAGCATTTATTAGAGTCGCAAAACGGAGTTGTCAGCAATTTCTTTTATTTACGTCATTGTGTACTATAGGGAAAAGTTGGGCCCTCCTTTTACCTTGTACTGCGGTGTTTTAAAATGCGGAGTTTATTGGGCGTGGCATCTAAAGAGAAGCCATTTCAGTCGCGTGTTGCAATCCAGCTATAGAATACCGAAAGCTCAAATGTGGACGTTGCAAAGTCCCACTTTTCTCTTTGTCAAAGACAAATGAGACAATTACCTACTGGCCTTTGCAATAGGGTTTTACCCACTACTCCTTTTGATCTTTCTTCAGACTTCAATTTTTTTTTTCTATTTCAATTTCTATTTATTTTCTTTCTTTGGTGGTTTGGAGGAAATAAATGTCCCCGTTTGGATCAATAGGTGCACTGTAAATTAAAATATTGCAAAAGAGGAGAAATCAATAATTAAAATATCGATTTTATTGAAGTTCATTTCGTGTTTGTTAATTTTTATTGATTTGTTAATAGGTCGTCGATGACAGGAAATTGGATATAAAAAGAGAGAAAAATAGAAATGTCTTTTTTTAGACCTTCACAATTCTTTACGAGGTATTTAATGGATCATTTACTGATAACTGTATCACCACTCAAAACGGACTTTGTGTGTAATCTATTATGGGAAATGTGTCAGCTGTAAAATCAAAGGTATCTGTTCACAAATGATGATATAGACTTTTTTCCTCTTTCTTCTGGCTCCAATTCTTGACTTTGATTGCCCTGCATTGACAGCAATTCCCTTTACTTTATTTGTAGAAAATTATGGCTACACCGCGTCTTTGTGTCAACAGTTTCCCAATTTTTCTATATCATTAGTGTTTTTTTATTACATATTTGATTTTTAGGTCGGAAACTTGTTGAGTTTATCTTGCGACCTTTTGATCATCATCTTTTTGATTCTTTGAATCGCGATTTAATGATGAGATACGAGGGTTTTATATAAAAAAGTAGATAACGAATTTTACAACGTCTCTTTACGATAGTACTTGTTTTCGAACCAGACGATCTCGTTTCATTTTTACGACTAAGAGATAAAAGAACTTTGTCTTTTCATTTCCTGAGCTAGGAAACTGACCTGCGATTACATCTTTAATAAAATACTAAAACGTGAATTTGCCGTCATTTGGACTTCAATATTTATTAAGGAAATGATGGAGGAAATGACACGCTTTATTCACTTTTTTTTTTACCTTGGAATAAATAGTAGTATAAGCAAAGTGAACTAACAAATTGTTATGGCATATTGTTTTTGACGTATGACCATAGCATTTTATACCTTGTTTGTGTAAGTTTGCCGTGAGGCCTTCCACCTCTTTCTTTTTATTAATTTCACCAAAGTTCCGATTGGCTTCTTGGAGGAATGCAGAAAAATTTATGCCTAATTTAAGTTCTAACTCATAAGGTTTCCTAACCGAAAACCTCTTGCAATGAAAACCTAAATTTTGTCTTTGCCTCAATTTCAGGCAACAAATACTTTTTTTATCCCAATGAAGTCTATATATAGATCTGGTCAATGGTAGTGAATGTCGTCACCTTTCCAATGCATTTGCACTAGTTCATTTCCTTTGGTCAATCCAATAGCTGACATTTCAAAGTAGTTAATTTTATTGGTTGGATTGTACATTGTGTCATATACAAGTGAGCCATTTTACCTAGATCGTCAATACTCTTTACCCTTATCAAAAGCCGTTTCAGCATATCTAAAAACATAATGTTTCGGTCATAATATAAAAATGATGCAACTACTGCAATCATATTTATTGAGGCTATGGGTGACAGTGCATGATAAAATGTGTATAATAATCTATTGCTTATTTGTAGAATTCGTATCAATAGGTAACATTGAGCTGATATAATTGAGTGCATGTATATTTAAACCAAAATTTTATTTAAAGATATTTGTGTGAGGGACATGTAATATATACATCAGTTTTAATTGTACAGCAATTTATTGCTATCACAGGAGGTAAAAACCATTTTATTGTACTAATTAAAGTAAAGGGTATACATTTACCTCACCTTTACGAGTTTAGGTTTCATATTTTATTCGCTTACAACTCTAATGCAACACACCGAGAGTTTATCTCATAGTTTTATCGAACTAAACTGAACGTGATAGCATCAGGCATGAACATGAAGCAGTTTTGGATTGGAGAAATTAATGTCAACTTGCATATCACTTGATTCATTTCCTAATGTCAATTGTGGTTACAGTTTCACTTGTTTTGCACTGCCCATTTTTTCATGGTTTTTGGGAACATCTTTTGGCATATTTTCAAAGAACACAATCATTTCCCATATAATGTCAAGTGCAGCGCGTGTCGGGTGCGAGTTGTTAAAATTTGATTGCGCAGGATGACATCTGCGCACCCGATTGACGTGACACGGTTTGCTTTAAATTTTACTATTTTTTTATCAATTTATACAGGGAAAAAAATTAGGTTAAAGTCATTTAGACTTAAAATGTATTACGAAATTACGTGACTGAATATCCTCTCTAATATGGGACTTTGGTTTTTTAATTGCTGGACCCTCCTGAGTAATTAAGAGAATTGCGTGTAGAGTATAATATTCAGACATCGATAAAATTTCACATTTCATGTTCAGGTATTGAATCCTGAAATCAATATTGGGAGTAATAAATTAAAAGGCTGTGATGGACATTTGACTCTAATGTATAATTAAGTTGAATTTACTGTCCTTTTACCTCTTATGTGACCCCTTTTTTTTCCCTACACAAGTGTGTGTGTGTATGGTTGTGATAACAACTTGGTTGGTGGTCGAGTGGTCGAGTTTTTAAGTGACAATTTGTCGTCATGACAACTAGATTCATAAATCTGGTTTATAGTAAAGGTATGAAACTGTGTGATTAACAACCTAACTGGACTTGTGCCAGATGATTGATTTTTAAAAAGTATAATTTTTTTGGAAAGTTTTTTATAAATTTATATTACTTTATTAATGCAAATTTTTAGTCTTCAAGAGTTTTGTTTGGTTCGTTGGGTTTTAAAAAAATTATTTACCTTTTAAGGTTTCCATGAGTTGTTTGTAAATTGATCTAAGATTAAGTTGTTTACAAGAAAATTCATCAAATTTAACCAATAGTAAACAAGATGACATTTTTGTTTTGTTTATTTTGTGTAAAAATTTAGCTCAAGTATCAGGAGAATTGATTACTATCATCAGTTGTATTAAAATGTCAGTTTTCTAGTCTTTGTAATTATCACTCGTATTATTTAGTAGCGGCCATGTTTAATGCTCTAGGCATGTAATATTCTGTTAGTAATTTATCACATAGAATTTGCAACAAGAGCAATGCATTTTCATGTTATCTGCCTACTACCAAAATACTTTCGACTGTTGATTTTAATGTTGAACAAAATGCTAATAGTTAATGAAGTAGAAATATGCATTTATTTTATAGCTATAAAAATATACAAACTGTAGCAATTTTTTGAAATAGCATTGCCCGACCATACACCTTTGACATTTTCAACTTGTCATGTAAAATAGATGATGACGGCTTATGTAGAGAACACTCTTATGATTGAAAAGTGCGATTATAAAACCTCATTTCTCTTAATCTTAAAAGTTTCTCGCCACTAAATCTCAGGGTTTTAATTAAAATCCATTTTAATTAAAAGTAAATTGATTGAACGATGAAACTAATTGTTTTTTCTTTCTTTTTTATTTTTATTTTTATGTAACTAGGAGGTTCGGTTCAAAATCAACGATCCCAAAGCGCACATAAAAGGTGGCATCGTGTTGGAGAACACGGTGAGTGGCCCCTCAGGAGTTGAGCTGGAACTGGGCCTCAGTCGAGACTTGAACAAGTTATGCGGAATCAGCCCGAGCGATATAGACAAGTACTCTCGGGTCGTGTTCCCTGTATGTTTCGTTTGCTTCAATCTCATGTACTGGATCATTTACTTGCACATCAGTGACGTCCTCGTCGAAGACATTGTGCCCATCAGCACGGAGTAGAAAAACACACATCAACCACATCTTGCCTTTTCACCTGTTACAAGAAGAATTTTATTTAAAAGTAGATAGGAACCTTTTTTTTTTAATTAGAAATTGAATATTAGATAACATTTTTCATTTTTGCTCTTTTACCATTTTTTTTCTATTAAGAAAAACCAAAAGACTTATCAATACTTCGAACCCATGAGAAATTAAAGGCAAAGTCAACGTGGAAAATGTGGATAAAGAAAATTCTTCAAGGTGAGAATATTCGTTTGTGTCGTATGGACTCGGTCATGTGCAAGTGTCCAGTTTACTAACTCGGCTGACTACCATCATTTTAATCTTTCAATCACACAATGAAAAAAAAAAACATGGAAGCGCCTTTTGTTTTAACCGAAAACGGGTTTTTAAAATGTCAATACATTTACGTTGATGGAATAATTCATTCAGCCTATGGAATTTTTGTTGATGAAATACTTTTAAAAGTGTAATGTTATTTTCTTTGTAGAGGCTGTGTGAATTATTTTGTCTAATGTAAACGTTGTATAAAGTTTTTCGTCCATCAGCTTTGATAATTGTGCGTCGTTGTTTCTTAGTTTGGATTTAATTAATTTTTTTTTAAAGTCTCTTGACATTTAATTCAAAGTGTTAAAACGCTCTTTTTTCTTTCGCTGTGAATTTTTCTGTTTTTGTTCGATAATTGTTTTAATGTTAGAAAAAACAGGAAAAAATGCTTAGCAAAGATGGCAAAGCGAATTCATAGATCCAGACGCTGCATTTATATATACACTTTTAGCTGTTATTATAATTAATTTTTTTTTCTCTCTCTCTCTAAAAAAAGGTGCAACCAATAAGAATTACTTTCATTTACTTGAAAATATTTCACATTAATCAATTATTTTGAAGTAACGCAAAAAATACACCAATTAACTTTTTTCTTTTAAGATTTATTACATACCAAACATTCTTGTAATGGACGTAACGATGAAAAGTATGTCATAAATTACTCATCAAAAACGCCCACTTGTTATTATAGATCGAATATGCACCCACTTTATATAGTTTAGTGTCTGAATTAATTCCAAGTAAACACTTATTTATAACGACACTATAGGAAATAATAAAAACCAAAGGGGGAAAGTTCAAACTACACTCAATTCCACTGCTGTTGTAGCCATAAACCAGTGGAATGATCGATCCATTTATTTGATTAATTGCTTTATTTTTATGCTATATATGTGTGCTAAGGCCTAGAATCCAAAATAGTGTTTGTTTACTTCAAGTGAGAGCACTGCGCATTTTCATTTCTCGTGCTGACATCTTGTGAAAAGTGTTGGTTACAGTAGTTATACTTGCTAACATTTCAAAAAAAAAGTGTTAAATGTTACCAAAACGTGATTGACGTGTCCATAAAAAGAGCAGCTTTGAATATGTAATTTCCTAAAACTTAAAAAAAAAATACAACAAAAAGTCACAAAGTGTAAAAATTTTTGTACGACATATAATATCCAAAAAAAACAATATCAAATTCTTGGATATCTCAAATGTGCCTTTAACAAACTTTTATATTCCTCTCATTTCCTGTTGTATAGAAAAGAGAAGAAGAAAACACATCTTAACTTCACATATTTTATTTAGTCTCTTTCGGAGATCCTCTGAACTGAAACAGGCTGAATGTTGAATTTGTAAAATGTATCTAAATTCTGTGCAAAATGAACACCCTCTTTGGACTCTTTTGGTACGACCACCTTTTCTTTCCCATTATGCAAATTGTAAAACTTAATTTTTACTTAATGCTTTCATTTAATGGTATCACATCGTCCAAAAAAGCTTATTGAATACTTTTCTAACTTGGTTTAGCAACTTCCTTGTATAGACCAAATACCCCATTAGAATAGTTTTGTATAAAAAAGCCAATTCCTGGTGTGAATTTTGTTCTCTTTGAAATTTTGAAAGTTTGGAGGTGATAGTATTTATTTATACTTTCAATATTTTGACATTTTTTAGGGAACAAATTTATTGATAAAATGAATGATTGTTTATGTTAATTTCCTTATTTTGTTTGTGATCTCGTGACGTTTCTAGAGTAGATGTGTATCCAGTTTATGTGATTTAACCTTGTGACATTTGATTTTTTTAAAACTAGATCATCGTGCACTGTAGGATAGAATGTTTAATGTTACCAGAAAGCTGATTATGAATTTTTTATTTTCAATTACAAACTTTTAAATTTACAAATTTTGCAGTCTGTGACTTTTTTTTTAATGCTCAACGCTGTGAAATTTTTAAATTTACGTTTTTATTTTGGTGCAGAATTTTTAATTTGTATAAAAGGATATAAGTTTCTTCACTTTTAGTTTTTAGAAAGTAACGTTAATGGCGTTTCAATTTTTACCAAAATGGTATTTTATCATATAAACCTTTTTGTCATTATTTCACTTTTAGTTAAATGAAAAAACATTTTGTAATAAAAATTGAAATCCCATATGTTTTTGTCTTATAAATAAGAACTGGCGCCTTGTCCCTCTGATAAAAGGTCAAAGCTTCGGATTAAATGAAAGTATTATAAATGGGTTGAGTTGAACATAAGTTAGAATTTCACAGGGTTCCATAAGTATCCTCTTCTAGTATGATAAAACTGTGAGAGTCGCATGGTGCGTTTGATAATCAGAATGTGTTTCCTTGTGCAATGAACTTTAAGTACAATCTCTAGGGCTGTGGCAATTTAAAAAAGAAAACCATAAAAAACCCAAAACCCTCAACTATTAACACTACAAATTGTACGTGTGGATGTAAAAATACCTAACAAATATTAGGTTAAAAATAACACTGAGACCCACCTTTCTTTTATTATTAACCTTGTGCACCTTTAATTTTTGCTGTTTGATACTAATTCTTAATATAACCCACAATAAATGCTTTTCTGAATAAAAGACCTCTGTTCAAAAAAATGTGTTGTGAGTTCTTTTCACTTTCTAACAACTAACTAACTTCAAGTTATGAATACATCAACCTGCTACATTAAAAATTTAACTAATAAAACCTTAAATCAACAAAACCTTCTTCTTGGATCATTTAAAAGGTAGAAATTAACATCAATCTTCTAAGAAGGATAAAAGTTAAGCATCAATAAATCTCTTGTGTCTTAACAAAAATATATACCTTTTTTGTTTTTTTTGTAACTTCATGAAACTTTTATACAAGTTTTAGATTATTTGATATATATATATATATACAGTTTTATCATTTTTCGATTTCTTTTTCTTTAGGTGCCGTATTGAATTCTTTTCTCTTTTTTTACACGGACAAGATTGTTTCAGGTGTCACCACCACGATTGATTCAAGGACACACGGGACTTTAAGGTAACATTTTTACTTTAACGATTTTGATGAGTCGGGTTTTGCGTGGAACTCGAGTTTGTTCGCTTTGCTTATTGAACGCCATCGTTATCGATTTCATGACGTGGGAAGAAACCGACGCTAACGTCGTTTCCGACGTGGCTTTGGCTTTTGACAATTTATTGTGTCTCTTCTCCCATGACTGTCAGCGAGCCGTAGGTCAGGTGAATGTAGGAGTTCAATGCGATAGGTTTGCTCTGGATGACGTCAATAAGGAAGCGCTCGAACCCGCAGTTTTCTTTTATTTACTTTCATAATTTGCTTTCCGTTTTCATTAATGCGTGTAATGAGTTAAGAAATTAAATTTCTTATTTGAATGCAATTGGCGGGTGCGTTTATATGCGCATTCCTTGGAAACTTCTATTTTGAGTGGCAAGTAAGCAACATCCAACACCCTCTAGCAATTCTCTATGCTTGACGATGGAATGCAACTCCATCGCAATACTATGAAGGTATGGGATGATGGTAATTTTAACTATTGATCCGACGAAGGAGGGGGGAAAAGAAGAGAAATGTACGATACACTAGGGAGAAAAAATAGTGCTGATGTTGCTACTAAACAGGGCAAAATGCAATAACGTTTATGTGCTAGAAATCCAGCTTGAAATGAATATTCTCAGACCTTGTTATCAAACCGTATTCACACAGGGAGAACAACTCTCAAATGTTTCTCTTTAAATCACAACATTTCGAGTGGGAATGTACAACATAAATTCCGTTTTGATTATGTTTTCTATGTCCAGAACTTGCACTTTAAACAAGAATCAATTTTCAGTTTTTTTTTAAGGTCTTAAGTTCTGGTCTTTAGGTCCACCTTTGTACAGTCACGTACTGAATGGTTTGGAATAGTTGTAAGCTACTGCTCACCTTAACCTTACATTGTGGTCATTACAGGTGCTAAAAGGTGCACTTGCTCCATTTGAAATTCATTCAAAAATTTTATTGGGTGTAAAAAATTGTAATGGTACACATATTTTACAATGCACTGAACAAATACATTTTTTATTGCGACGTTACTTTAACAGAAGTCTTATTATATCCTTACAAACAGCAAATACTGTACTTGAAAAGCATTTATTCATTTGCTAACATCAATAAGTTATTAATAACTTAATAACAGTTAATTTAAAACGTTGAACATAATTTGCAACATTAAATGTCAAAATGACTTAACATTTTCTATTGAATGTTATTACATCTATTAATGAATCCATTTACTTTGAAGTTATAATGAATTTAAACAGCCTTTGATTAGGTCCATATTCTCGTCTTCTCTTGAGTAATATATCTTTGTTACGAATGAGAGTGCTTTGGGCGTATAGTAAGTATATTGCCAAGGTTCTATTTTTAGTACAATTATATAATATTGTAATATTGCAATTATACTTACAAAAGGTCCCCAGTTGAAGTCATATCTGTTGATATGTGGAAACACTTTCTAGTGGGTTCAAAAGAAAGTGTTAAATCAACACTAATTATATATTAAATATTTACAAAGAAATTAATTTGTATGTGTCAAATGCAAATGTTTATTGTAATCTATATTTTCAATTCACCCACAAATCATTCAATAGCCCTTGGATTTATACGAAAGTGTTCTCTAAATGTGCAGAGAGAGGGTCACAGATTCACAGGTTGCGTTGCAGTAGTCCTTTGTGTCGATTTTATTTGTTGAAAAGCTCTTCTTTCCTTTTCCCCTCCTCGCACTTCTTTTCTACCTGTATTGAATAGGAAGAGAGGGGGAGGGAAAGAGAAAGAGAAGAATCTCCATAGCAACAGTTTCTATGGTGCTATTCACCAATGATGGCGAGGTGCCAACCTACTCCACGCACTAAACTCTCTAGAGAGCCCAGTCTCTGAAATCCCCATCTGTTTTCCTGTAAAACACAAACACATGGTAGCAGAAGAAGAACTGCACAAGAAAATGAGGAAGACGGCCGCCCCTGAAAACTCTTTCGTTGAGTAATCACACTCGTCTAGACTTAGTTCACTCCCTTCTCTTTTCCGTTATTTTTGTTCTTTCAAGTGCCACACATTGAATGGGATTTCTGAGTACAACAGGAGTCTGCATCTGAATGCACGTCCATGATCTTTTGTTTGCGAGAAGTTTCCTTAATGAAGGCAATAAATATGAGTTTGGATTCAAGTCACGGGGACCTAGAATTCTTCTCAATCATGTTGGACTAATGGATTGAGCGCGCATGCATGTGAATGTTGCTTACTTGGGTCTAGTGTTTTTAATAAATGACTGCAAAAAAATGACCTTTATTGGCAGCTTGATTATCGCAGTAGAGTTTTTTTTTTTTGTTTTTATTTTTCTCAAGACTTATAAATTTCATGACACGGGGTTCAGTTCCCTTGAGGTGTTGGATGTCGCATGTTTGTGAATAGGAAATTTCCCCAAAGATTTTGGATTAAGAAAGATGGGTGAGGTGGATGACTGCACGTGGAAATGACAAGTTGGGAAAAGCGATTCATCTTGTTGTCATATCTTGAAAATAAATTGAGTTTAGTGTTCAATTTGTCTCGTGTAATTACAATTCCCGGGGCTTGGCCTTACGTCGACATGTCGGTCATTAGAGTTAAACTCTTCTTTCAAAACTATATCCTAGTAAAGACACTGTTAAACCTCTTGGAGAAGATTAAGTATGAGAAGGAATTAAAAAAAATTCTGGGGGTACAACAAGAGACAATCTCCCTACAGTAATTTTCTTCTTTGAAAATTGGGTGCTTGTCCCTAGAGTGACCCCTCCCCCCTCTTCTGTTCTAGAAAACTCAACCTTGTTGATTGGCTTCTTAGCCGAGGATTTGGGCTTGTCTCAGGACCCGTCAACCCTTGCGTTTTAATTACATGGGGCCACTAAGGAAATATAAGTAGCCGCATTTGTCGTCAAATAAAGTGGCCTCAACCCTTTTCTAAGTGTGAGTGCAAAGCGAAGAAGGTAATCAGCAAAGTTGCACTTCATTTGCACATCCAATTAGGAATGTCATTCGGAAAGGAGTTTTAATGTAGACTCAACTTGATTCCGACTTAAAATAGTGGCAATCATCTGCTCAATTCAATATTACGTGACAAGTTTGTGTAAATTTCCATCCTAACTTGTTGTTGTTCACTCAACTGAGTACAAAAGTCAAGTGCTATGATGTGTTTTTCTCATGACAGATTTATATGTAACTCTTTTTATCCCCTTTCATACTCATTAACTTCTATTTCAATCCGGGATTAGTGTAAACGCATTTATCGACTGGGTAGTTTAATATTTACAAATGAGACGCAATAATTTGGCACTGCTCGTTCATTGTAATCGTTAGTGCAATTTATTATCCTATTCCACTCCCCAGAGATAAAAGTGTAATTTTTCAATTTTGTTTTATGAGACTCACAGTATGCAAATGCAGATGGTGTGATTTGTATGCATGCGAATTGAATTAGTTTTTTTTTTCTGTCGTGTTTCCATTTAAATGGTGCAAACACTGGTTCCATTTTGCTTCGGTTCTTATTTATTTTTTAAAAGTAATGTCAGTCCCCTACATATAAAAATTGGGCGTGACTGGTTAATTTAGAATGACACCTCAGAAATAAAATGGAATGAGTGATGATATCAGTCTTAATGTGATGTATGGTTGAGTGGGTCCATCTCAAATGTAATGGTCCTTGTGTGTTCTGCTCCTCATTCCATCCTTTTGTTTGTCTGATCAAGATGGATGGAAGTGGAGAATGTAACACAAAGAGAATGGACAATTTTTGTTTATTTTCGAAACAAAAACACGTATCATTCGCTCCATTCTTTGATGTTCTGTTGTGATACATAAATATTGGTTTACAAAACTTCTTGGATAAAAGTGTTTTAATTTGTTTTGTTTTCATATATTGCGTATCCACAAACAGGAACAGAAAGTTAATTTTGAAGTTTTTTTTGTACATTGGTTAAGTAAGATTATTAGATTGGGTCTGACGTTGCGCAATTAACATATGTAACATATGCAAAGCACTCATGTGTAGAAGAAATTGACTACTTTACAGCTTGTGTTAGCTGCTATGAAATGTTGTGTTACAAGGGTTGGCCAGCTATTGGGATTTGTTTCTGGAAAGCAAAATTGGTGATTTGTTTCATAGAGAAAACGTGATAGAACGAAGAATAATTCAGAAATAGAGAAGGCAATTCGTTATTTCTCGCTACGACTTCTGTCGCTGACCTGTTCCACCGGCTGCGACAGGTTGCAAAGACGTCTTGAAACGATAATTGTTGCCATTGTTGTCTAATCCAGGAATTGCCGTCTCAGCTTGTAATTGACTCTCGTTATACCGACCGCAATGGCAAACCCTCTAGGACGTCATTTTCAATTAAGGGACTGTAGCAACATTCTTTATGAAATATTTCCACGCGATTATTCCATTCAAGGCTTGCCAGATTTTATTTCTATTCCCTCGTAAAAGAGTTGTTAAATAACATTGTAAATTTTATTTCGTTTCATATTTTTTTCAGCTTTTTCTATTTATACGTAGAATTCCATTTCATAAAGGCCACACTTTGGTCGAGTCATTCTGGTCACGAGATATCTAAAGGGCAGGTGGGGAAAATTGGATCTCTGGTGGCGGTCACCGTAGCTTGATGTGTCAGCCCTAGAGATTTGGATGAGACAAGAGGGAAACCAGATCTTTTTACCCAAACAAATAATACATCTTAGTCTCCATCATGTCTTGACTGTTGTTGTTACTTTTCTGGTTATAGGTTCTTACGGAATTCCCATGAGTTTCTACTACCTCACTCTTGAAGTTAGTAAACTAACTTGCACTCTTGAAGTTGCTTCAAGAGTGCGATGGTACCTCTGATATGTTTTCGTTACTAATTTATCACATTTTAATTTTGAATAGCAAAAAAAAAAAAAAAAAAAAAAAACTTTCGAGCAAACATTTGTTTTACCTTTAAAGCGGGTAAAAAAATAAATCATGAGGAAAAAATGGTACTTTGGTCTACGCACGAGCGCATCTTGGCACGTGATGAAAGCTGAAGACGTGTTAAGAAGGAATGACAAAAATGGAAGTGAAGGAGAAAAGGTTGATTCGCGCAACTGGTAGTGGAATTGGCGTTAATTTTTTTTTTTAAGTTTACGTAGGAAAGTACAGATTTTCTTCTGGCGGAAAAGCGAATCAATTGTTGTAGCTGTGAAAAAAGTTGTTCTTTTTGTTTTACAATCTTTTCACTCAGGTTGATTAGAAGGGAGAAGCATTAGGAGTTAAGTATTGCACGTGTACGGGTACAGCTCGTTAAGAGTTTTGTTCGTGAATTAAACGGAGATAATTAAAACCCCACTGCGAGTTTTTCAATTAGGTTTTTCCTTGTGTTTCCCATTTTTAACAATTTTTTTTTGAACTATTCAAACCCGTGACTTAACCGCTCATGTTTTTAATAATTCCGTTGGAAAATTTATTTGCACTTTGCAACTCAAGTGGAAATTTAGTGCGCTTTTTGCCCAATTCTGTAATTGCAAGAATTTGTTTTCAAAGTCTAAATTTAGAATTCTTTACCGAATTTTTCTTTTCAGAAATATTTCCCCAACCCCTCTTAAAGTGAAGCGGATTTGATAGTTCACGTCTTTTGCATGTCTCTCTAATGAGCCGTGAGGGGGTTCGTGATGATAGAAAAACATGTCACCATGGAGACCTCTCGTGAAATTACGTGAGTGTTTACTGGACGAGATGGAAAAAAAAGATTGACTGATCATTAGAAAAAAGTTGAGAAAAAGGAAAACGCATTCTTGACTATTTTTATTACTTGAAGACAGGCGCAAGTGTTTAAAAGTCAATTAAACTCTTTTGGTATTTTTATAGTCTAAAAAATTGCATGGAATCCAACTGAGTAGGCAACTTTTTGAGGACTTTTTCAAGGATTTTGCCTCTGTTGGGGGCAATTAAGCTAGAGAGAAAAATGAGTGTTAGCTGCGCAGCTCAGCGAGCAAAACGAGAGCAAAACCTTAATCGAGGTTTCCTTTTTCCATAAATAAACAACCAATGACCATTTGGTTCGCCTCCCACTCGACCTTGAACAACTTTTTCTCTAGTAAAGAGAGAGAAAAACTTCATCTGGAAACGTTGAATTATATACCTGAACCGGTGAGAAGTTGAGATTGTATACTGCCAACATCATGATTTTACCATTAAATATTTACACAACAAATCCACAATTTGATGAACAAAATGATAGATCTTTCCACTTATTTTCCTGCAGGTGTTTTAATCAGAGATTCATCAAACTTTGAAAACGTTTACTTATTATTTCTTTTTAAAGTAATAGATTGTGAATACTTTTTACAACTTTGTTTTAAGACTTCTTTGACATTAATATTGTATCCACAAGCCCGCACCTAGTCACTAAAAATCCATTAGGTGTATTGACCTCCACTCTGCTCCCCACCATCTTTTACACCCACAATGTAACAAGGCACGGATTTCAAGTCGGAATGTCTTTTGAGGAATCCCAAGAGCCTACGTTGGCTGAATTTGTAACTTGCCTTTCTCCCCTTTTTTTATCTCAACTTTTTTTATTTTTGTGGGAGGAGAAAAATTTGAATCGTTTGCATAAGTTTCTTTTTGTTCTACGACAAGCACGAAGTACATAAAATTGCGGTGTTTTATGTGCTTTGCTGTGTAGGATTCAGGAAAATTGGTTTTGTGGGAAGAAAAGAGAAAAAGAATTTTAGTGTTTAAGGAGTGGTTAGTTGTTTTAGTTGAGGACAATGTTTTCCTTTTCCATCAAACCCACGGGGCTGTGGCCAGAAGAACGCTTGTTACTTCCATTATAGTAATGTAATGGGATTCCTGCGTCTTAAGGTCATCGGACCGAGAGTTGTGGCCATTATTTGAAGTACCTGTGGCCATAGGAGAAAGAAAAAACATTTGACTTTATCTTTTGTGAATTTTTTTTTTCATACATGTTGAAAGTTTCAAGGTTTTAAAGGTGGCTCATTGTCTATAGAATTTAACTAAGTTGCTCAAGAGGAAAATAGTAGCAATATTGATTTATTTAAAAATAAAATTTTGGGGAATAAAATTTCAATTTTATTTGAATGAAAATTGAAAAACTTTCGATTTTTTGATCCTTTTATTTCTTTTATTGAAATTTCTTTGCAATGAGTCAAGAGAAAGCGTTTGCATATAAGTAAAATTCTGATTGGATTCTCAAGAGTTGTTCTGAAATGCTCAAGTTTTTCTCCTTTTCTTAATGACATTTCCATGCAAAAGGGTCATTTCATTGATCAATCCAGCCCGTGAATGGGAAGTTTGGCCATTATACATGCTCTGCATATTAACGACCCTTTTCACCTCTAATCAACTCAATGGATTGCTGTCTTAAACAGGTGCATCAACCGCTAACCATGATTACATTGCATTCAAGATGGTTAAGTTAATAACTCTTTGTATAACTTAGTTTAAACTTTATCTAATATCATTAATATTACCATTTTCGCATTTGCCCATTTCTTGGCTTCGTACTTCCCGTTCCTCTGTAATGGCATCGTTTCTTCATTTTCAGGAATATAAATGATTAATCCAGGCCCTAGTCTCATGGAAAGATACTAGTGCATGCCTAACTAAATAATATATCGTCAAATGTCTTTTCTAAAGTAAACAACATTGTTTGTTTGGTACAGAATATTCTTTTGATTTTGACTCTTCACTTTTTTCGTGTTAAAATTTAATACTGATTTTCTACAAACACTGAAACCCGTTTAGCTAACATATTTATTAAATAATAATAGTACAGTAAGAAAAATGAATATGCATTTTCTTTTTTTTTTTCCTATCTAAGATTTGTGGAACCATAATGTGAGAAGGTGGCAATGGTCAGTAAAACACCCAAACCAAACGACGTCAGTAGCAGTCGAGTTTTATAGTATCGTCTTTTGAGCTGGCTGGCAGTAATTTTCTTTTTGCGCCACCAGCTTGTTTTCTGCTCTGGTGACTTTGAGGTCGTAAATATCCAATTAAAGAAGCATAAAAGAATCCGCACTCCTCTTTTCTCTTCAAACAAAATATGCGGGTAAAAGAGCAAAGATAATTGCAATCTTTAAGAGACACAAATCAATAAATTACATATTTCATGACCGCGGACTTTCCAATACGTAACTTTACCTTAAATAAATTAAATGAAACTTTTATAACAAAATCGCAAAAAGTTTTAAAATATATTTCAATGAATATGTATAGAAATGATATTTTTGCTGCTGGTCTTTTGGGAGGTATAAAAAACTCCAGGCTCTAAGGGAATGCTGGTAATTCATTCAAACAAGAAAAAAAAATCTTAACCACTATAGTAATTTTTTTTGTATTTTAGAAAGTCCAATACACTCGAGTGGGTTACAATTTTTTTATTCAATTATTTTATTTCCAGAGGAATAGACTTCTTACAGCTGTTTTTTCCGCTTTTGAATTTTGATATTATGGGTTCCATAACTATATTCTAATTTAAATTATTTCAGATGTATATTTTTTTGGGTTACATGTCTTGCAGTTTCTGTTTTTTTTCCTCTCTCCAATGTTCTTTACTTTGTAGTGTGTAGCAACTTTTTGTTTGCAAAGAAAGTCATTTATATTTTTAACTTGATGAATTGAAAAATTTTATTCACATTTTGAAAGGATTTTTGGTGAAGATCTTTTGATGTTTTTTTTTTTATTTTTACCTCAGATAAAATTTTAAAACCTTGTTCGAGAAGATCTACTTGAGTGAAAAGAGGCCCATACATTGTCATGACCTTCCAAAGGTTGACGACATTCATGACGTTAGCCAGAGAGCTCGGATGCACACTTCTGCGTTCTGCTTGACCCATGCAAGAAGTGACCATAACACCATGTCGTGTGAATGAGTTTGATGCGACACGGATGCGAGCACCTATCCAATCATTTTTCACGCCATAATATAAAAATTCAATAGGAATATTGAGTCAACAAACGATTACAAAGAAATCACTTGGTGTCAACAAGTGTGTAATATAAATTATCTTCATTCAACATCAAGGTAGAAGATTATGCAGCTTTATTTTTAATACAAATAGGTCTTTGCTTTTTATATTGTAAAGGAAATAACTTCTGGTCTATTTTATTCACATTAGGTTCACTATATATGATCCAAGTCTAATATGTTTTGGTATGTTTGGTTTTGGCTGACAAGACAATTCTGTTCAAGCAAAATCATTGTGACATGTCAGATACACGTATGAATCCCCGTAACCGAAATCCAGAATGCCTGGTGCACCGCAGAAATTAAAAGTGTCACCGATCTTGTTAAAGATGGGAGTCTGAAGCGAATGTAAGTTTGTAATGCCGTAATTATTATATATACATGTTTTTTATTGAATCTCATAATCCAATTACAGATGTACGTATGAATCTAATTTTCTTATTTCGCGTTGCGTTTTATAGCGGTCAGCAACAAGGTCATCCCATCAGGATGTATAATTTTGTCCCCGTCGTCTGCTTTGCAACAGCAGGTGCGTAGTTAGAAGCGTCATTGATATAACTGTCTGTAGTTCTGAGTTAAGCTACAAGAGTGCGGTAAAAGCAAAGCGAATTGAGGGCTACTACTTGCATTTAATTTACAAAGTTCTTCCGCAATAATAGGTGAATATTATTTATTTTAAAAAAATGATCATTAAACTAAGTGTAATTCAGAGTTGGATGATTTGGTTCTCATTAACCTCCTTGGTTAAACTTGGTGGAATATCAGCACAATTTTTTCGGCGACATAAAGGTTATGTTACTGTGCTCAAACTTAACTTGGTGTTGGCGTATCTGAAAGTTAATTTGTAAAGAATAAAATCTGTTGTTTACATTTGTACAACTTTCTGTGGTGTATATTTCGACTGTTTTCATTTAAAATAGGAAACAAGATACAACATAGAGGTATCCATGATTCACAAAGATTTTGGCGGCCATGTTTATTTTGAAGCGTTTTACATGACCACAAAATCAGCTTTCATTGTCGCCCACAAGAGTGCGCACTACTCGTAAGATATTGTCAGCCAATCAGCGTCCCGTTCCGCTTTCAAGCGACTGATTTGAAAAGTCAGTTGCGTTTCGGGAGCGTTTCACGGGATTCGTGTTTTTGTACACTGGCCATTTTATTTGTTTAAATTTTATATATATCGCTAAGCTCAGGATAACAAAGGTAATAAGGTCCACGACGTTTACTTTACTAACCACTTGGCAAATGTTAATAGTAAGTGAACTTCATCAAAGTTTTTTCATACCATCTCACAAGGATGTATATACATCCTTGCTCACAGTATACAATTTTTTAGATATTTTAATGCAAAATATCTATTCGAATCTAATAAGCTAGATAAAGTGTAATTAAATATAAGCTGTAACTACCGCCAGAATGACAGATGTCTTAAACTAAGTGTAATTGTGTAAAATCGGCCCAGTGGTTTGTTGATAAAGTAAACGTTGCTGAAATAGTAAATAACCCATGTTTTATATTTAAAAATATTTTCATTCTTTAAACAGCCAATCGGCATGGACGGGAAAACTATACCGGTTAAAGTCGCTGTACGGGGACGTCCATTACTTGAAAAAGAAATATCCGAAGGATGCAGGCCATGCATTACATTCATTGAAAATGAACCTCAGGTTGTTATCGGAACAGATAAAGCCTTTACATTTGATTTTACTTATCCACCGAAGTGTAAACAAGAGATGATTTACGATGATGTGGTGAAACCTCTTGTACAATCTATTTTTAACGGTAATATATAGTGTAGGGAATCATGTTTTTTTTTTTTTAAACTTATTTTTTGATTCGTTATATAGGTTATAATGCTACTGTTTTGGCATACGGACAGACTGGTTCTGGAAAGACCTATTCTATGGGCACAGCTTTTGACTCTTCCTTACTTCATGACAACAACGAGTCTGCAGGAATAATTCCTCGAGTTGTGAAGGATATTTTTTCTGGAATTAATGAAAGAAATTCAAAAGACTTTTATGTTAAAGTAACTTTTCTAGAGGTAATTTTTTTTAAATTTAATTTAAGTGAATTTTTTTTAATACAATTTAATTTGCAGATTTACAAAGAAGATGTTTTGGATTTACTTAGTAATAACAAACGCTCTAAGGAGGAACTCACAATACGCGAGGATCATAACGGAGAATTAAAAGTTACGAATTTAACTGAATTTAGCGTATCCAGTGTTGAAGAAACCTTTCGATGCTTGGAGCAAGGATCTTCGGCGAGATCAACTGGCGCCACAGCTATGAATCAACTGTCGAGTCGATCACATGCTGTTTTTACCTTGCATCTGGAACAGAGTGATGGGTAATTATTTAAAGAAAGTTAAAGATGTTATT
Source organism: Pachymerium ferrugineum (assembly GCA_034686365.1). Lineage (NCBI taxonomy): Eukaryota > Metazoa > Arthropoda > Chilopoda > Geophilomorpha > Geophilidae > Pachymerium > Pachymerium ferrugineum. Next base: position 4,821 of record JAQGAS010000142.1, on the reverse strand, counting down.
TTTAATATATTTTATTTTTTAGAGATATGTGTATTAGGTCAAAATTTCATCTAGTAGACCTTGCGGGATCAGAGCGAGTTAAAAAGACCCGAGCTCAGGGTGATCGATTCAAAGAAGGTAAACGAGTTAACTTTGAATTTCATTCTTTATAAAATACCATGTTTTTGTATTTTCAGGAGTAAACATAAACAAGGGACTACTGTCATTAGGAAACGTAATAAGTGCCCTATGTGAAGGGAAAAATAGAAGTCATGTGCCCTACCGTGATTCAAAGTTAACTCGTCTTCTTCAAGGTATCGTATAACATGTATTCTTATATGGTAATTTTTAATACATTTGGCTTGAATTTAAAGATTCATTGGGCGGAAACAGCCATACGGCAATGATTGCGTGCATCAGTCCCGCCGACTCAAATATGGAAGAGACGTTGAATACTTTACGATATGCAGATAGAGCCCGAAAAATAAAAAACAAACCAATCGTTAATACTGATCCAAACCAGGCGGAAATTATGAGGTTAAAGAACTTAGTTCAACAACTTCAAGTTGGTGGTACATCCCTTGATCACACATCGTGTGAAGAACAGAAAAAGTTATTGGAGGTCGAAATTCGCCATTTAACTAAGGACTTACAAATCGCACTTGGACAAACAACGAAAATGTATGAAAAGGCTCTTTTGGCTGAAACTGCTCGAGATCGGTTGAATAAAAAACTTTCGGAGTTATCAGAAAAAACAGGGTGCGTAATAAAGATGCAAGCTGATGAAATTTATTATAACTTTTATTGTTTTTAATTTTAGAGTTACTGTTGATTTGTTAAACCAATCTTTGAATATAAGCTTCACCGCGGAGATGAAGGATCAATTGGATGCGATGAAAGACGTTCACGATAAAGTGGTCGATTTGCAAATTGACAATCAAATTAATGAAGATGAGCAAAATTGCTTGTTTGAAGTTTCTGATTCAGAGGATCAAGAAGATGGCAATGAAATGGAAGAAACTGAAACTCCGCGAGGTCTTTATGTTAAGGCTCATACTATGAAGCAAGCTGAAATGAATCGAGAATTGCATGAATTGAATCGTGCTTTAGCCCTTAAAGAAGATCTTGTTAACAAAATGAAAACCGGCGATGATAAATTTGATATCCTCAAACAGCAGTATGAGGATAACTTGGAAAAATTGCAAGAAAAGATTGAAAAGCTAGAAAGGGAGAAAAATCGAATTTTACAAAACCCTGCCCTCAAGTAAGTTTTTTAGTTTTATGCCTTTAATAGATCATTAAACTATTTTTAAATTGATTATAGTAAAACTGGGGAACCATCCGTCAAAAAAGTACAAGATCTGGAAAAAGAAATTTCTACTTTGAAATTAAAATTGACTGAACAATCCAAAATAAAAAAATTGAAAGAACAAAGCGACGAAAAAGTCAAAAAACTACACGATGAAATTCAAGTAATGAAGCAGACTCGAGTCAAACTTATACGTCAGATGAAAGAAGAAGCAGATAAATTTCGGCAATGGAAACAAACCAAAGATAGAGAAGTCGCCAAATTAAAACAGCAAGATCGTAGGCGACAATTTGAAATAGTCAGAATGGAACAGACGCATAGCAAACAGCAGAATGTAATGCGGCGTAAAATGGAGGAAGCTCTCGCTGCCAACAAAAGGCTTAAAGTAATGTTTAATGGAAATTTTGTTTCATTATCTAATTATTTTAATTTTCAGGATGCACTCGCAGTTCGGCAGTCGGCAGCAGAGAAGAGAATGTACAACGGACGTGAACAGAGACATTTACAAAGGATTCAAGCATGGATGAAACAAGAATTAGAAATTATCAGCAGTGCAAAGGAAGCTAAACACTGTTTGCAGTACTTGATAAATGATCGGAAAGCTATTGCTGAAGAGCTGATTGAATTGAAAAAGAAAGTTGAAGAAGATGAACCTCCAACTAAAAAATTATCAGGCAAGACGAATGAAGTTCTTAATGCGTCTGGGGACGAATTAACGATGGTTAAATCTCGAATTGTATCTCTGGAGAAAGACCAAGAGTTACGAAGTATTCAAATAGGGGATTTGCAACAAAAAATTATTGATGCGGATCAAGATGACAAGCGCGATAAATGGGACAGCATTCAATCCATGTCTGATGCAAAACAAGCCCTAAAATGGATTTTTGATGAAGTATATATTAAAGCATGTAAAAAGGTGTTTCCATTTTTTATGTTCATTTATCTCGAATTTTTCAGGCAGCCAATTGCAGAGTGGAGAAAGCGTTTATTGCCAACGATCTAAAGGAGGAAAAGAAAAATTCCACTGATTCCGAAAGAAAAGTGAAGCACCTTGAACAAGAAATAAAACGAATAAGACTAAATCACGAGGAAGATTTAGTCCGAGTTGCCCAAGAGAATCAGGAAAAGGTTTGAAACAATCTTTTTATTATGAAAATTCGGTAAATTGTGTATTTTCTAGGTTATTTTTCTTTTACGACAAATCCCAAATGTTTTTAACGAGGAGAGTGGTTCTTCAACCGAATGCGACATTTCAGTTAAGGAACGTCTCGAATTTGCAGAAAGAGAAATTAACAATCTTAGCGGAATTTATGACGAATTTCAAAAGAAAGCTGCCGAAGTTGAAACATTAAAACGTGAACTATCAAAGGTTCAGATGTTTGGTAACGGAAAGAAAGTTCCGCTGATGCCTCAGTTGTGCGATTTTTCGGGCTCCCCAGTATTTCCAGCAACTCCGCATCACAAAGTTAGTGCTAATTGAATAAATTGCAAATTATGTTGCTAATTTTTAGTCTTTATTTTTAGAAAAAACCAATTGTAAAGAAGTCGGTTTCAATCCACCATCAAAACCTTTTTGCATTGGAGGAGGACGAAGATGATGATGTAAGTGGTGATGATGATGATAGCGAAGATCCTGATTGGTGCCAAAGTCCTGCACAAGGAAATTCTCGCAACGGAAATCTCGATAATACGAGGAAAAAGGTAGTCGCACAACTTTTTCGTTTACACATTATCAACTATAATTTTTTTGTTTAGAGATCGTCAGAATCGAAGTGCAGTTGTAAAAGTTCTTGTGGCACGATGAGGTGCAGTTGCAGGAAAGGCAATCGGGTTTGTTCGAAAACTTGTGGTTGTGAGTCCAGTAAGTGCACTAATCGTGAAGATGAAAATGAGGATTCTAGATTGGAAGATGTAAGTACATTGAGCTACGAATGAATAACATGTTTAAACGTTTCACTTTCAGTCTGAGGGTGACTCAACGTTTATCAAATCATCGTCTAAGGATGAAAGTGTACGAGTTTTAGGCTTTATCTAGTTTAGAAAGCAAATGGCTAATTAATTTTGATATCTTTGCAGAATGAAAGGCATACAACTTTTACGAAATCACCATCCACGGCAGTTGGGAGACAAGTTCTGAGTATCAGAAATCGTCTGGAATCGAAGCCGTGAGAGAGTTATTTTTTTTCAGATAAAATGGCACACAAGAAACGTTTCTCTTAATTGTAGGAACGTTGACAGTTCTGTATTGAATAAGGCAAAAAAATACCGAAAACGCAGCAAATTGCATAATCCTGAGGATTTTTTTGATAGCGATTAGTTGGGTGAAGACATTTTAACTTTATGAAATCTTTATTCTTTTCTGGATTTTATTTCCTAATTTCTGATTGTGTAGGCATTAAATTAAATTTCAAAAAAAAAAATAAATTTTTTTAACATTTAAAATATGATCTGAGCAAATTTATTACTGTTGATCATTTTGAAACAACCATATTTAAGGGCGTTATCCTGTTATATTCAAGAGATGTTTGAGAAGCCGGAAGGGTATATTGAACAAACCCTAATAATGTTTTTTTTTAGTTAAGTAACTTTTTTTTATTACTAGTGGTCAAAAAATACTAATTAGTGTGTTTTCAGTTTCCGAAGAAAAGGCTTTATTTCGCCCGCTCTTACTGATGATGCAGCAGACAATCAGTAACAGACCTATAGAAGAATATTTTATATAGAAAGTCGGCCGGTTACTAGAATGAACTTAGAACACACTGCTGATGAAGAAGATCTCCCAAATTTCATTAAATAAGTGTTGCCTTTTGTGCATTACTGACGAATGATTTACGAGTAATTGTAAAGGTGTTTTCCATGTTTGGTGATTAAAGGTGGAAAAATCTTATTTTTTATCACACATTCAACTAACTATAATTGAGGAAGCGAAAGAGATTTGATGTCTTGTTGAAATCAAAACACCCGAAAACAGCACCTGTGAAACAGTATTGTAACTTACCTACAGAAAGTGCTGGCAAAAAAAAAAAGACTGAGTCGCGTAGTTGATGTAGAACTTTCATTTGAGTTCAAAATATAGAAAACATTATTAATTTGGGTGTATGTACTTTGTTAATTTTGAATGTCATAGCTTTAAATTTTGACTAAAACGAAATATTGGAATTTATAAAACTGAATAATCTTTTCCAACCTATTCTGTTTGATATATGGTGAATCAATAAGTTCTTTTGTTTAGATACCATTATTATACACTTGATAGTTTTTTACTTGTTTGCATACGGTAATAGGTGATTAAATTTTAACATTCGCTTTTAGGTATATAAGATGTTGTCATCTCCACGTGGATTAGCCCTAGTCATAAACAAAAGAAAATTTGGTGATGATGAACCGAGGTACGGCTCCGAGCGTGATTTCAAATATCTTCAGGACCTTTTTGATGGTCTCGGCTGCCAAGTGTTGCATGCAGAGAATTTATCAGCTTTAGTGCGTAATTAAATTTGAGATCATATAGGTATATTTAAATATTTTTTCTTGCA
>JAQGAS010000141.1:0-93108 GCA_034686365.1 Pachymerium ferrugineum | reverse complement strand
CGGCAGCAGCAACGAAAACGTCGAAACTTCCCTATGTCAACAGAAACAGTAATAGGGATAGTTTTTATCTATAATTCCTCGCAGAATGGGGCGATGTCGCATTGGTAGTTCTAATAATGGCCGCAGTACTCTAATAATGGTGGTGAGTTGGTACTGCCGGATGGAACCGAAAATAAATCCATCTGGTAGTACCGACGCGCCACCATTATTAGAACTGCGGTCATTATTAGAACTGCCGAAGCGACATCGCCCCATTACAATTAATTCTGCTTCAATAAGTTATTTAAAACAAATTTCTGGCATCTTTGCAATGCAATGGTGTTCTTTCCTACGGTAGAGATTCAAGCCGCTTCAACTGTGCGTACTCCCAATCTCGGATAGTCCTCATTAATGAGACAATATAGTTTTTATTTGAGCTCTAATGATCCAACTTGTTTCTGGGTAGTACTAAGCTTCCTTTCTTTTCAACTTGTTTGCTCTTTTCAGTTTTAAACCCTTTATACTCCTTTTTTTTATCTCAAGTTTAGTTTCATTTTTATTCCCATGGAAAAAAAGCGTATTGATTTTCCAAAACGGTCAATAGACAGCTCTCCAGATGGTATTTATTACGCGGAATTCAGTCAAAGAGATGAACCAAATCAGGCACAAAAAGCTCCGCCCAAATGTTGGCTTCACCTGAACGGTCGAGGTGTGTCAGTAAGAATAGCTGCTCAAGATGAATACGCTCCAAATTGCCTGCCATTCTCTGCTCATTGCGGAGGCGGAACGCTACAATTTTTCACGCATTTTTCTCCTCGGCTACTAACTCAAGCACAGCCTCTCATTACATTACTCAGGAATGTTAAAATTTTCAATCACGTGACTCTGTCACTCGAATTAATTTTTAATGATGATGCAACACGAGTGGAGTTTTGAATAAAAAAAAAACACGGAGCGGAAGGTTAACGTTAATGGAAAAAGCTAATGACCCGTCAAATGCAAATGTTCAATTCAACCTCCCAGCATGCTTCATCTCTTGACCAATCAGGCAACAAGAGGCATCTTGGTAAATTCGCAATACTGATGTTTCAATTTTCAGCTTTTTCAATTACAAATTTATAATTTCAACAGAGAATTGCGAGAGGTCTTCATTATCACGTCGTTGACGTTTCTCCATCATTTATTTGAATGCATAGCACATGGCACTTAATTATAGTTGTCAAGACCTCGTCGACGGTGGTGCATTCATCTCTTAAGAAAAGAAAAAAAATCCGCCCTCAATTGATGAGCTGCTGCACTTAATGCTTTCTCTCTCTTTTTGTCCGTGCTTCCTCAGCTCTTTTTCTCACAGAATAACATTTGAAAAAAAATGGCTGCCATTAATCTCGAGGGTCTACTCCAGTTGTGGCAGGAGTTTAATCTCCTGTTAAATTTACACCCAACAACTTGAATTATTAAGTCATTTCACAAATGGTGAAGTAGACAACTTTAGTTGTTTAATAAGCAGTTAGAGATTGGAAACGATTAGGAAGAGTGGAAGCATCATCATTTCTAAAATTTCAATATTTCAAAAATTAGGAATGAGTGAATATACGTTTTTGACTTTGTCTCGATATGGTGTTGCCTTATGGGGCAATGCCCTGGCAGCCGTTGGCGAATAAATAGAAGGCAAAATTTTGATAAATGATTTTACAATAGTTATTGTTGCTCAAAAATTACAGACGTTTGATTGCTTAATTTTTTTGAAGTGAGGTGAGGTGCGAGAATTCTTAAATTTGGCTCTTCGTTGATGAAATTGTTACTCACTCAAATTAAAAGTTTTTTTGGTCGACTTTTTTTAATTAATCCTGAATTCAATTAAAAATCTATGAAGTAGCCAAAGGGAGCAAAGCAGGGCATTCGACCAACTTTGTGGTTTTATTTGGAGAATTAACATCACAAAATTCATCTTTGTAAATCAATAGCGCGGGTTAGTCTTCCGCCAAGTAAGTGCAGCTCTTGTTGAAGAACAGTGAAGCACTCTATCTTTACTGAATACTTTAGTTACAATCTTCAATTCAGTTATATCAACAACTTCAAATCAATTTGTAGAAATTAGATAAGCAAAAATTATATAAGCTTCTCGCATATCAAAATTAAATGAAGTCGTCAAAGCAAATTTACACGTCCAATATCAAATTACTATATTTATTGATCAAATTTTAATGGCATCCAAATGACTAGTGACTTTATCAATTAGGTGCGCATTTCAGGCTTAAACGGATTCTTGTCCAGGCATCTTTCTTCTCCTCTCCCATATAATCTAATCTCAGCATCAGGCACTTAAAGAATGCGTAAATAAAATTAAAGTTGGAAAAGGTAGAAGAGCGCCTTCACATAAGCATCACAAATGGAAGAAAATTTTGAGAGATTAATCTGACAAACAAAATGCAAATTAATCAGACTTTTCACTGGGGAAGAAATCATCAAAGGGATCCATCAGGGAGATGCAGATGCTATTAGTTGAAAGAGGCCAAGTCTTGGAGAAAAGTGTATTAGAGAGGCAAGCCAAATCCTCCAGGTGCTTTCAGTTTCTTTCTTGCACTTTATTTGGCTGACACAAGAAATTGCGCTTAAAGAGGAAACTCTGCCAGGGGATTACATCGACAGAATGGATTAAAATCCTCTCTTGAGGTATGTAGTAAGGAGTTCATCGACGAAACAAGCAGACTTAGACGTTAGCTAGGTAAACATTGATGCAATATTTAAATCCGCCCGCTGCATGTCACCAGGTGGAGTTTGTTGTTTTTAACAACAGAATCAAAAGAGAGCTCTTCGATGTCTGACCGCAGAATGCAATTTTTGGTGAGAATTAAAAATGAAGGTTTAGAAATGGTTTGCGTGAAAAAGGAACGTTGGAACAAGAATGATGTTCTTGCTCATCGTTTCATTCGGTGAAGTTTGCAAGTATGGTAGGTTATTTTGGTGCGTGTGGTCGTCGTATATATACATATACAGGGTGAGTCAAAAGTCTGCAAACACTCAAATAATTGCGAAACGAACAAAGATATCAAAATGTTGTATATGTCATGTGGATCAAACCTTTTATGAAATTTCAAAGACTGGGAGCAATTTTGTTGTAGAATATCCTAATTGCGTACTACACCAGTAAGCTCATTGGTTGCTTCAATTCAATTCCTTATAGTTGCAGTTTTAGTAGTTTTATAAGCAGTCAAGGATTTATGTACCATTTCATTTTTTATAGGTTTACAGTCTGTCTGTGTATTCTATATTATTTGTTATGTCACTGTCAAATCTCTGGTACAAAATGATTGTTGCCAGAAATGGCTCACATCAAACATGGCCTACCTAGTTAGCCATGACCTAGCCCTGTTTAAATTAAATTGAAATTGGTTAGGTTAGATTTAGGTACGGTTATGCTTAACCCTGCCTAATTTCATTCTCCATACAAGTTATTTTGCTTTCATGAATTCTTCTTGCTTGTTATTCTTTTTAAAATGTTATTATTTAACCTTTTAGTTGTTGTTGTCTTTTAGTTTGGATTTGACACATTATCATTGCAAATCACTTAAAGTTAACTTTAAAAATGTGATATCAAATATGAGAGCCATATTCAGAAAGCCTGGTCCCTTTAAGAATGAATAAACTAACTGCTTTCTTTTATTACCACTTGCAATATGCTACAGTTGTTCAAGAGTCCATAGAAAACAGAACTTGCTGAATGAAATGAAGACTAACTCAGAATGTAGCACTGCACTTACAGGCTAAACCTCTGGCAGTGCACAATAAAATAAAAAAAAAAAGCTTCAAGAAACTTATTCTGGAAAGTAAAAAAAATAATGTCACACAATTTTATACCAAAAAACAAGCTCTCCAAATATTGCACTATTGACAAACTAAAACAGCAAACCTCATTTTCTCCCATGTGGACTCAAGCTCAGACAAAAGCTATGGATTAGATCCTGACAGTAAATACAACAACAAAAAACCTCTGGGTTTAGCAACTGTTATGTGAATTGAAGAGAAATGGTTTCCTAAATCTTTCTGGGATGAAATATTTGTATGTCTCTGACAAATAAAAGGTTCAGACTTTTAATTACCTAACAATTTCAATCTGAAATTTTTCTAAGCAGCTTTGAGTAAATATCAACTCAACTTTTAATAAGTTGTTTATTCTCCCTAGGTCTTTTAAGGCGATTGGTTTGGATTTGCAAGTGCCACTTGTCCAATCTTTACTCATTTTTCCTCTGCTTTGGCGTTGATTAAGTGATGGCAAGATGCCTCGCCCTTGAGGCACTGCAATTAACCTCCTTCCCGCCCTTCTGGCCTTTTTATCCTGATATAAAAAGATTTCTGCACAACAGTTTTAGTGGCTAGTTTAAGTGATGAATGAACTTGACTTATAGAGGCTAGTAAATCTGCTTTGATTTTTCTGGTTGTGTGAAAAGCTGAAGGAATCAATGCTTTTAGCTTTGATTAAATTCTATTTTAAACACTTGAAAAGTAAATAAATGGTGGAAGTTTATGGTGTTTATTGTCAATATGTTTGATTAATAAAATCCTAGACAACATCCAGCTTAGTTGCTTTTTCATCACTCGGTAACTGCTAATCATTCCGCTAAGATAGACCGAAATTAGTGACGGTTAATACACTTTGGGAAGTGTTGCTCATCAGCTTGTGTAGATCAAAGGAGTTGTTCAAGTTGATGCAACGACAGTCAAAATTAGATGGTACAGTATAGGCTAGTAAATTTATAACAAGTAATTTAGCTGTATAAAATCGCTTATGAAAAAAAATAAATGGGTAGATAGATGTAGAAACTAATTGTTTTTAATGTAACATAAAAATTTAAGAAGCAGCAAAACTCAGCAAAGATTGAAATGGAATTTATAAAAATAATATTTAAACATTTTAAAATAATGTGGGTCTGAGGTAGCATACCGTTACTATCATTAAAAAGGCACGGTAATAAGACATCATGCCTTATCAGATTCTCTTGGTAAAAATGAAAAAGCAGTAACTGTTCATAATAGGATGTTATAGCCTAAATATTATGGCTTCAATCATTGTATACTGCGAATGAACTCGACTCTTCTGATGTATACTAAAAATTATTAAACCAGATCAAGCAGTAAAGTTCTTTAAACTCGATTGGAACATAATCACCTTTCAATCAAATACAAAGAAAACCAAGCATGCCAATGGCCCCCAGCTAATGCAAAGCCATACAACCTCTAGGTTGAGGTGTCAAATGCTGCCAGCCAAATTAACAAGCCTATATTGTTCCATGCAAGTGTTTTATGATAATAATATTATCTCAGGTAATTATTAATGACAAGTTCCAGTTTGATCACTTGCCTTCGTTTGGTGTCTCTGGTTCCAGGGCAGTGACCAAGTATTCTTTACAGAGCAAGTTAAACATTTGCACTTAATGTACTGCTCCCTGGGTTCCTCTTGGAAGTCTTTCCTTTGATTTTCCGTGTTCTTCTGTCCCTTTTGACCCTGGGCAGCCACTGCCAACATTAAGACTTATTTTTCCCATTCGCACTCTCTCTGTTTGGCTCAACTATGAGCTGCGTGAAATACAAACTCGCAGTCAGTAGCTTACAATAATTAAGATTAAGTTAAACTAGTTTATCAATAAGCTAGTTTAGGGGCGAACGTGATTTAAGTCAAGTAAAGGCAGATTTTGCCTTAAGACGATCATTCTAGCCTTAAATGAAGCAATTTTTTGTTCATAACCAGACTAATTGATTTAAACTAAATTTTCATAAAACCCAAAATTATTAAATTAGCTGCATTTCCAACAATAAAAAACCCTTCAAAAGTCCTTAAACATACTCTCAAACCAATTTCAAACTCTAAAACTTTTAAACCACACCTAATTACTCGACTTTCCTAACAAACCAAACCCTTAATTTCTCCACTGAGACCAAATTGACAAAATTAATTCTTCAATCCTCATTTCACAAGGGCCCACTTAAACAAAATTTCCTAACATCTTCAAACCTTTACGCACACATTCTCAAATTAGGAAAAAATTCGTCAGACATTCAGGAGACTTTCTAACACCCCATTTATCATATTCCAAAAATAATCCAAACTGTTCTGACAATCTGATTTCACTTTCCCCTAACTTAAGGCAAAAAATATGAATACCTAATTATTTAAAAAAAATGAAATTGAGCTTTGACATGGCATAAAAATTCCCCTATCAAGGGGGAAATAAGAAAAAGAAATTATAAATTTTTTTCTCCACGGGTGAAAAATCCTTGAACATGAGGGGGTATTTTTTAAGCATCAATCAAACTGCACAAAACGGAACATTTGACATGGATGTAATTACACTTTGCCATCGATAAAATTGGAGAGTCAAAGAGAGGCAAAAAATTGATCTATAAAGGATTTTTATTAAAATCCATTTTCAAAGCCCCACAGAAAAAAAAAATTCTTGACACGTTGATTCAATTTTTATCCATATCGAATATATTTTAACGTACCCACCCCTTCATATTGATTAGTTTTATTTTTAGACTTTTAGCTTTTACATTTCAAAAAAAAAAAAAAAACGTACATTTTAAATTCTCTCTCCCCCCCCCCCCCCCAATGGGAGTTTATAATGACCAATAACTCCCCCCCTCCCCTTCAAAACACTTTTTTTCTTTTTATTTCATATACATGTACGAGCAAAACAGATCCACAAGCAATGAATATGGAAGAGGGTTGCTTCACTGACGTTGAGTTTCTATGTTGCTGTTTACTTATAGGAGTCTTCTTTATTACAATCTTTAATGTTCGTTACGGTTATTTGCTTCGTTATGCTTCTTAAGGGATTGTAACATTGATTTATAAGCCATTGGATGAATTATGTACTTATAAATAAGAATAGTCAATTCGATAGCGTGTTCTGAAGCAGATGAAGGCAGGAAGGTTAGGCGACCACTAACACAAAACTAAAGGTGATGGGAAAATCTGCCCCTTAACTTTAGAAGTAATAATTTTTCAATGGTCTTTTTAGGTCAGGCTATAACTTTACTTAATTAAAACCTTGTAAAAGTTAATATTCATTTATAACTAAGGTATACCAACAACCCAAGAGTGTAAATAAAACACCCCTAACACTAGCTGCATTCAAATATTAAACAAAACTGTGGCTTAAATGATTTAGCAACATAAGACTTCATTAGTCATGATCCGCTGCAAAAATCAGTCAGCAAATTTGACGTCACAGGCTGTAAATCTCACCTTATACCTCATTCGCACTGCAACCGTAAGCTAGAATAAATCCTAGTCTAGCTTAGAAATTGCATTGCGAGAGGTAGTTTCTGGGCTTGATTAAGGATGTAGTCTAGCTTACGTTTGCAGTGCGAATGAGGTATAAGCCACATTTTAGTATAATACTTGAATGCAGCTACTGTAAAGGGTGTAAATAGCCAATCAGCCCTTCTACCTTTTACAGGGTCGGCCCGCGCCCGCCTCCGTCGAAACGCCGTATGTGTGCAACACGCCGCAGCGGGTATCCGACGGGCCTCGGCCGGATAGGTGTACACTATTTTGTAGGGAGTATTGTAAATAGTGTACAAACAGCCAAAGAGTGTAAAACATTGCAGAGGGTTAAATAAGCAATTTACAGCCTTTTTACACTCATTTTTTTTAGTATGCTGTGTCTAGTGTTGTTTGGTTTGAAATTGCCTTTGTAGTTTGATTTGTTCTCACATAGTATGACCTCAGCTGTCAATGCTGGCATTAAGCTTTATTTTTCTTATTCTTCTTTGTAAAGTGATAATCACTTTATGATCGTTGCCAGTAGTTAATGTAAGCCTAAAAATAGTTCTAAACAAAACAAAACGATTGCACAAAGTCATTATTATAAGAGTTTGCTTTTGTTTTTTGAAATTACCATTATAATAAAATGTTAATTTAGTTACAATCTTAAATTTCTAACAATATTTAATTTAAAATTTCTAATTTGTAATTCTGTCTTCTAAAAATGTAAACATCCATTTTTCCCCCTACTGGAAGTTTAGTTTATAATAACCAATAACATCCCCTCAAAAAAACATAAAAGATTTTTTTATTCTTTAATGTATACACATAGCTTGTGATATATGGGCGAAGAAAGCGCTTCAGCCCACATCTGCGACATGAAATCGAGTTCCTTACCATTGATTTTCTGCATTTAAAAGTGAGGAAGGATGTTGGGTAATGATTTTCTGGAGAAAATCCGATGAGCAGTAGTCATAACACGACTTTTTCTTATCCATAGCGTATTTAGAAAATCCTAAGAGTGGCGCCCCAGTCGGTTGTCGATAAATATCAGGAGTGAAATGTTGGTAACAGCGAAGCGAAGCGATAAAGATGCCAACCACATATGGGGTTTAAACCACATTCGATTTTTTTCTTTTAAAGTGTGTAAATTTTAACTCATTCTATATAGCATTGATTTTTTTGTATCTTTTTTTTTAAGATCTGCGATATGGTGATATGTCACTAGCAGGTTTTGGGTAATATAATGGTGTGTGCTAGAAAGTTGCGGTGTTGTTTACAGTTACAAGGAAGTGAAGGGTGTTTTTGTTTGAAATAATCAATAAGATGTCTTTTGTTGGGGAATGTTATTGTTTGTGTTTCGAATGGAAGATGAAGTTTCAAGGGGTGGCTGCCAGATGGGCAAGGTAATTATTTTAAAGGGACAGTCAACCCTTGTGATCAAGTGTTTGTTAAATTTTGAAGTAGTAAAATTAGTTAATTATTAACGTACTCCATTATGAATGAGAAAAGATAGCATTTACAGAACAAATAATTTTAATTGGCCCATGTCATTTATCTTGCTGGTATTGTAGTGTGTCTTCATTTTTTAAGAATGCGTTGCACCAACTGTGGTTAATTAATCTGGAGGTAAGCAACGTAGATTTATTGCCCCATTTAAATATTTCCATTGCACTTCTTTAACCGAAAATATTTGTACTCAAACTGTTTCTTTTATCAATCACTATCTATATCCGGAGTTCCCAAACATGTTCCAGATTCAATAGTTACCAAAATCTGTTAAGTGATTAAAATATATATTATGGAGAGATCTCTTTACATACTATGACCGTGATCAGGGGTTGTCCCGGTTTTTATCAATCATTACCCAATGAATTTCCAAATGAAAAACCTTTTTACCAGAAGACAACTTCTGGTAAAATTTTCTAGGTTTTCTCATTAGCCAGTGGATTCGGCAATTCAAAAAAAAGTTAGCCCACTCTGACAAAACACTTGCCATTGGCGAATTGGCGAATTGATAGGGAAGCCTATAGTGCTCCTAGATTTAATATCGAATTTACAGTGTGGGAATTCCATCTGCCTAAAATCATTCTAGCAATTGTTTTATTCATTTCAAGTGAAGTTTTATTTCATTTATATTGTGAAGCGGCATTTTTGAGGTATATTTGCAAAAACGTGGTATTTTAGCCGATTGGTCTGTTTGATTAATGGCTGAAATGAATTAAAGCTTTAACATTGACTAAAGAGTTAACCAAAAAATCAAATTAAAAACTTGTGCAATTCAATTTTGACTAACTCTACATTAAAATAAGATTTAATCCAGAGTTTAACTACAGTTGGTAAGCCTCAGCATACCGTATTATGGTGTTTTACTGGTGCTTTATTCCTTGTTCTCCACTAACTCTTGCCTTGTTTTTTCTCTTTTAAAGGTAACACAATTATCCCAACATATCAAACATTGATTAGAACAAACATGCAAACAATTTCCTACACTTTCAAAATTACCTACCATCCATAATCCAACTAGACAATCTACAATTCAAATTCCATACAATTCCATTGCATACTCCCAGCAGAAAAATCAAAACTTTAGCACATCATCAATATTAATAAACATCAAAACAAATTTCGTGACGCTTTTAAAACATTACAAAATCTACCTACTTATCCACCTACTTACCTTTAATAATATTTTTTGTATTCACCAAATCACAACTCATTAAAACTCAATCAGACCAAACTTTACAACCCCTAAAAAACAACAAAAGGAAATTGCAAACCTCTAAAAGGCAGAAAAACAAAATTTTTATACCTCATAAAACTTCATACCCATCCCCCCTCCCCGCAATAAACTTCAGCCATTTCCATTTCTATGATTACAAAAATTCATTTAAAATAATCACAAACTTTATTAATACCATAAAAAAACATGTTCTTTTGATACCAATTAACAGCTCTTTGTCAATTAATTACGTTTAAATTTATTAAGGTAATGGTATTAGGCCACCTGGTGAGTGAATTAATGGTTGTACACGCTCCTGTCTAATCAAGTGAACATAGTCACAGTAATGTCATCTCATGTGGAGACAATTTATGATGCAACTATTATTGGTTCTTTCTCGTTAACTTGTTCATTTTGGGTGCAGACTGATTGATCTTTCAGTACTCACCTATGTAATCAATACAATCCATCAGGGGTTGAGTAACTTGTTTCTAGTGTCTAGTTACAACTGACTTAGTCACAAAGCAAACAAAACTGGAAAACAGGAAGTTCAATCAGGTGAGTAATGAACAAGGGTAGATTTTACTTATCTCTTAAGATAATCTGGGATTTATTCAACAATGAATTAATTTGTGAATGAACACATGTTGATTTTTTTTAGTAGAGGGACTACTTTATGCTTCTGGTTTTATTTGAGTACGTACAGGATATGACAATGTTAATGAGAAATAGGGGAGTCCAGAGGGGCAAAGGGAAATGAAAAAGGAGGGTTGAGTCTTTTTCAAATGAGTGAAATTTGTAGAGGTAGAGGAGAGGATCAAGATGTTGCTATTTTTGTGGAAACGAGATGGGGATTTGGATGGTTTTTTAGTTTTAGAAAATGTAGTGAAGGTCGGGAAGTAAATAGTGAGGCTTAGTTTTAGGGTTTAATAACAACTCTTTGCTGATTAACTTTTCACTAATGGATTTTGCGGCTGAAAAAAACCGGTTTTTTAGCGTAGTGGTAATGAAGAGATGATTCTCTGAGGTCTAATGCAGTTTGCTTGAATATGAGTTCATTTCTTCAAGTGGGATTTAATAATTTGTTGGAGGGCATGAAACTCATTTCTCTTCAATCGAGTAATCAGCTCATTTTGAATCCTTGTTGATTATTTTTTAGTCCGTATTCCTAATACAACTCTAACGAGTTATTTTCAATATGAGCTTGTAATTTAGTTGATTTTCATTCTAAAAATGACACCAGTTTATTTTTGTCTTAGTCAATATATAAGTATATTTTTGGATCTGTTTTGGAAAACCTTAGAATAGCCGAAATACATCCCTACTATTTTATTTCCTGGATTCATCCCAGAGACATCGCAACGATACTACACCGGCTCTATTTCGGCTGAAATTCGGATGTCCTAAGAACGAATCTAGGAGTGTGTGTACAACAAGGTACCTCTCAATGAGGTTTCAACGGTGTCCAATACTCCTTTTTTTCCATTTGGACCTAAACGATGATAAATATGTTGCACTGTAATTGGACGAGGGCATCGCTGTCGCAAGTTATTTCAATGACTGAGAGCTCAACAATGCCTGTTGAGCTGCGCCCCGGTTCTAACATAGAAGTAAGCTTTCTTGAATCGACCGGTTATCATTATTCTTTGTTTTTGGATTTGTGATTTGGTCTTCTTCATGTGTAGTTGATTCATAAGTGTCTTCTATATTTGACTTTTTTCACCTTTCTTATTAAGAGCCTTGATTCCTGTCTGTTTAACAATAACTCATTAATATTATTGATCACCAAAACCATGTAAAAGTTTACTTCCTGATTACCTTTTGACTACTTTTGTCGGTTCTCAAAGTAAAATAAAAACTATAATCAATTGAAACTCAAGTAATAAAACCATGGTTAGCAATTCCAAACATCAATAAATGCTCTGACATTTTAATTACATCCCCAAATCCCAATAAACACTACAATCTGTGTTCAAATTACAAGATCCGTGTAATGACACACACTTTCTCTTTTATTGGCATTTTCCAGATGAATCAAAATCCTCAGAAGAAAAAAAAAGACCATCACACACTTGGCAAACCTCCTAAAAAACAATATTAAAAGAATAAACCATGAAACCTAACACCACAATCATAATCAACTTAAACTCCTACTTTACTTTATCCACATGTCAATTAAATCTCCCATAAATCCTCTTTTTGCATCACCCTAACACCAGATGGCGTCAAATGTATTAAGTGTCCAATGACCATTCATCTGCTGTTCAAATTTATGATACTTGCCTTACACGTCTTACACAGAAACTTCAAACTGCAACAATTTACTTGCCCCAATAGGAAGTCACATTTCCCTACTCAAAAAGTATTTATTCTACACCCATGTGTTTCTCCCTGAATGAAATAAAAAATAGGTGACTTACCATTTATTCAAATTCAGGGCAATTGATCTAACTCAGTCACCTGAGAAGCACTTGAAAAATGTCACCCCTTTTATAATGTCACTATTCTTGAATATGAAAAGAACTTCCTTCTTGTCACTAAGAAGAATGGAGCCACTGCTAACTCATACAAATCACCTCCTTTTTCTTCCAACAGGCCATGGATCGGGAGAAAAAAGTGTCCATTCATATTTTTCACAGCTTTAAAGTAAACTGTGCTATTTGTGTCAAAGTGCTGTAAAATATTGTAGTGTATATAGAAAAGGGAGAAAAAGTTTGAAAAATTGAAGAAAAACTATTAATCATATGGGGAATTATGAAAGGCAAAGAAAAAAACTTTTTTTTTTTAAGATGAGGTTGAAGTTACCTAAAGTTTTCAAAAAATGGAGGATACAATTTTTAGTAATATTATGTAGTAGTTGTAATTAAGATTTTTTTGGGTGGTGATTAGTGTTGTAAGTGTTCATTATTCTTGTTAACCACAATTTTGAAATTTTTGTAAAATGTAGATTGTTGTAGGCAGTTATTTAAAATGAAATTTTTGGTTTGCTAATTGATTTGAGTTGGAGCAGTTTTTCAATGAAACCAGAATTTTGACAGGATTTTTGTCACATGAACAAATATCATCCCCCAAAATCTTCACTATACATAAAACCATCAGTTCTAATTCATCGTTCATTATCACTTGTACGTTTTGTAAACACTCACATTACATTATAATAAAATACTCAAAAACGAATTCGTATTTTGTTCATTTTAGTCAACACAAAAAATCCATTACGAAACTTTTCAAAAAACCAATATTTTTCCAGCGTATCCCCATTAATGAATCAATATTAAAATAGATTTAGTCCTACCTCCCTCAGCTGACGATCTTCTCAAACTGGAGCCAATTAAGATGACAAACCAGTAATACAACATGTAACTATGACAGTTGAAACTCGCCATTTGGTCTTCCCTTGTCTGCCGTTTTGTCCCGGCCAGGCGCACGTCGAGTTCAAGGCTCGCACTTTATTCCGTCAGTTCATACGACAGAGTTTATGTTCAACTCGACCGTTCATCGATACGCCGTCTTTGTGTTGATGCAGAGGCCGTACACCGAGAATGTGTAGTGTTTCCCACGCGTCGGTTCTTTTGATTCGCTAGCAGACTACAGTACGATCTTGCTTTCTTTCTTCGGCGGCCCTCCATCGGACATGCGCAGTTACGACGCATGACAGCTGCTATCAAGTTGTCATGTACAGAATCGAAGACACAGAAAAATTAAATGACGTCATCACTTATCAGCTCGTATAAGATTATCGAATATGTATTACGTCATGCTTAATTTTAGTACGAGTTTAAGTGGCGAAATGACGTAATTGGGAATCCCTCTATGCAGACGTAAGCTAAAAATAGGGAAGCGTTAGGTGGTGCACTCTAGGATTAGTAAATAAAACTAAATGATCATTGATGTTTGGTCATGGTGGTTGTTTACAGTGCGGCTGACAGGTGTGCAGTGATCAGGGTGCGTGAAATGTCTTTCCAATTGTTCTTTGCGGTTGAATCTCATTTTTATGTTGTAGATTTGAAAAATGACTCGCACACATTATCGGTATTCTGGAAAAGCTGAATAACAAAAGTACGTGTATTTCGTGCCGCAAACCCATCATTCATTTTAAATTACTTTTCTCATATGCCATAATTAAAGGTAAAGCGAGTTAATTGCTTTTCCCATTGTGAAATTTCCAGTATGAATTTAATTTTTTCTCAGCATTCAATTTTTATAATTCCAAAAATATTTTTCGTTAAATTGTTTATTTCATGCAGAAATGACGAAGGAAGAAGATGCAAAGTTAATAATAACTGATACAAATGGTGAAAAAAAGGAACAAAACTCGATGGGCAAACCAATGCGTGACAGTCCAATGTCACATCCTCCCGTTGACGCCCCGTTGTGCCTCAATTGCACCAGAATGGAACTGGTTTTTCTTGATCCGAACTGCCCTAAGTGTAAAGACAATCTTCTTGATCCAAACACGAGCATTGCGCAATTGTTTGCAGTCATGCGCCAGTGGACTCCGCAAGCACAACAGAATATACAACTGCTGATGGAAGAGGTGACTCGCAGTCGAATCAAAAATTTGCTTCACCTACATTAAAATTTCACTTATCTGTTTTTCAGATACTAAAACGTGGTGCCAACATTAATGACCGTGATGGACTAACCGATATGAGTCTACTTCATTTCGCGTGCAAATCAGGAGCAAAAGGAATTGGTGACTGTGATATAGCTGCAAATGTTGTGTCTATGCTTCTAGGGAAAGGAGCAAATATTTATCAGCGTTGTCGTTGGACGCAAATGACAGCACTGCATTATGCGGCGTATTTTGGTGTAGCGTCAGTTCTTAAGTTATTACTCAGAGCATCTAAAGGGATAGGTTAGTAGACCATAGTTTCATTTCAAGCATTTTTCTTAACAATTTTCTTTTTAGACATAAATAGTCTCTGCCCTGAGTTTGAAAATGGTACGGCTCTTCATGTAGCAGCTGGAAATCTTTGCCTTGAAGCAGTGGCAACTCTCCTAGAATTCAATGCAAATCCTACAGTTCATGACGATTTAGGGCGAACTCCATTGGAATGTATACCAGAAGCAGCTACATACAAACCAATGACCGATGTAGTAGACGTTATCACCCATATTCAGCAGTTGTTAAAAAATGCTGAGGCTGGTGTTTTACCAAAAGAGCCTGGTTTGGAAAATATATCTGGCAGAGCTCTGCTTTTGTCCATGGGCCTCAAATTAGGTGATAAAGTAATAGTTGGTGGAACAACTACAAGACTTGGAACGCTTCGCTTTTGTGGAACGACCGAATTCTCACCTGGCATCTGGGCTGGGATCGAGTTAGATACACCAGAAGGAAAGAATGATGGGTCTGTCAAGGGGGTGATGTACTTCAAATGTGCAGAAAATCATGGCATATTTGCTCCTGTAAATAAAATATGCAAGAGTGGTAGTCCTTTACTTACTAGAAAAGCTAGAAGTTCAGTAGCCAGGCCGATTAACTATCCAAAAGTAGACTTATCACACGTTACTTCCAAAATAGAATCAGGTACAGTAAATTGTTTGAAAGAAACTGGGATTAAAATATTTTACGTGTTATTCATTTAGGTTTAGGCGTTGGTAAAACAGAGAATAATACGCTGGCAGTAAATGAACGTGTTTTCATTACGGGCCGGGGTAAAGGGACGATCCGATTTGCTGGAGAGACGCAATTTGCACCAGGTAATGTTAAATGAAAAAATGGAAGATTAATGTCGCCAGCTAGGACCGTATGCAACAATACAGAACAAAAATGATAAAGAAAATTTAACTAAAACATTAAAGTAAAGTATAAAAAAAAAAGTTAAACTATCGCGACAATAGATAACCAGAAAAAACTTGGAACTAACCTACAAACACTATTAGTGGATTAAAATAAAATTATAGTAAAGTATTAAGAAAATATTATTTCTTATTCTTAGGTCTGTGGTATGGCATTGAGTTGGATAAAAACTACGGCAAGAATGATGGCTCTGTTCAAGAAATTCGCTACTTTACCTGCAAGATGAATCATGGAATCTTTGCTCCCCAAAGCAGACTTAGCAAGATAACCACTTCCAGTGAAGAGTATTTATCGGACATGGGCTCTTCTTTTGAAGGCACAAGCTTAGCTGGGTGTAATGTATCCAGTTTGCACAGCACGCCAGGTAAACGTCACATAACACTTTGCACTTAATAATTTTTTTATCAACAGTGATATTTTTAATGTTTTATCTTGAAATAAAGTTCAAAGA
Organism: Pachymerium ferrugineum; assembly: GCA_034686365.1. Lineage (NCBI taxonomy): Eukaryota > Metazoa > Arthropoda > Chilopoda > Geophilomorpha > Geophilidae > Pachymerium > Pachymerium ferrugineum. Next base: position 76,886 of record JAQGAS010000141.1, on the reverse strand, counting down.
TCACTTTAGAATGGCACTTTTCCTGTCTTTTGAAAACTTCACATCAACAACAGGCTCTTTATAATGCCATAAAGATGTGAAGAAGAGTCACAGCAAGTCATTAGGAGTTTATAATGATGGTGGTGGGTTATCAGGATCTATGTTTGCTTGACATTTGACCTTTAAGGCACTAACCACACTCCTTTTATACTGTTTGTAGCTACTAATGATAACTAACTTTATTAAAAGCAGAAATAATGATTTTAACTGTTATGCGATTTTATCCTAAGACATGTAGGATACATCCATGAGTTTTATAATTTGTTCCTTTAGTTGTCTTTGTGATTTAGGTGTAATTAGACAATGATAACTCACATCCCACCAAAATATCTTATTTCATCACATTACTTTGCAGAACTTCCACACAAATCTTCTTTAAGAAGGAATGCATCTCTTAGATCACCATCTATGAAACAGAGAAATTCCAAGTACATATTTTATAAATAAAAAAAAAAAAAAAAAAAAAAAATGTTTTTTTTAAATTTTACTACTCTTTCAGTTTAAAGAGAAGTTTTCGCAGACCCAATACCAGTAAAGAGAGCTGGCTGTCTGAAGGCATGAACGTCTTAGTCAATAACAAAATAGGTAAAGTTTAATTCATCATCTTGTTTCTCAATATCGATAACCAGCCAATACAAGAGCGCAAGAGAAATGAGACTTAACATCGCAGTGGCTGCCAGGTCAAACGTGATAGGACAACACTATATCCAGACAAAATCAAAGTGAAATCACCCCATTAGATACACTGATGCTCCATTAGAGAACTAAGCGTTCTTGTATCGGCCAGTTATTGATATTACGATAACCTGAAAGAATCCAATATAGACGCTTTAGAACTATAAATATTATAGCAAAGTGCAATTTTGCAACTTCATTATTTTTTAATTTAATTTGTTTTTGTAGGAATAGTTAGATACATTGGACAAGCTGAATTTGCAGAAGGATCCTGGATTGGAGTTGAATTCAATGAACCAATTGGAAAAAATGACGGATGTGTAAAAGGGAAAAGATATTTTTCCTGTAAACCAAACCATGGGTTGTTAGTCAGACCTCATAAAGTAACAGTTAGAGGAATTAACGGCGCTAAACTTTTACAGACTTCGTAGTTATACATAAACTCTTCTTCCCGATTTATTTTACTTTTTCAGGGTTTTTCAAAGTAGAATATCTTATTTATAGAATTAATGTAATTTAAAAAATTAGGGAATATTTTTATAGGTATTTTAAAGCTAGATGTAGTTACACGTTGTAACATAGAAACTATGTGCATTTAAGATTTTCATCTGACTTTTCTCTTAGTTGGAAAGTAATGGTAAAAGACGTTCAACTTATTTTTAAAATTTTATTGATAAATATGAATGTATTTGTTTACAGTTTATAAAGTTTTTAAATAAAAAAATTATGTCAAATTATTAAGCGTTATTTATAATACAAGTTTATAGTTCATAAAATAGGTACAAATCATGCTTAAACCATTAAATTATAAAAGTTCCTTCGATATTTAGATAACAAAAATGGAGAATTTTCTTAAAATGAATTTTAATCATCGCCCGTAAAGAAGTCTAAATGAAATAGATATAAAAAATCTCTCTCTTGGGTAAAAGTTCGTTATAATGGAATAGTCGTTGTTACCAATCGAAGTGACCAGAAAGGCTTGGTGTTGAGATTTGAAATTTCAACCAGGTTCATGAACTGCGGTCCACTGTTATTCTGTTAAACAAGTCAACCTAACCTAACGCCCAATAATCGCTCTGGCAGTTGATGATGTGATTAATTTTAATTTTTTTCGGGGTCGTGGTTCCAAGTTATGGTAATATCTGTATTTTCTTCTTTTGCCGATACATTCTATCAAATCCTGTACCAGAAAGGTACAGCCACGCCTCTTGTAACTGAACCAAACAATGAACAAATTGAACAACCAGTTGAGAGTTTTGAACGGTGGTTATGTGATATTTTTAATTACACAAGATGGCGGAAATGATATACACTATCTTTTGTTATTAAAAATATCACATTATTACCGTTCAAACCTCCTTTGGAAAAAGTTCACCAAAATACCAAAAACGCCACCGTGAGCCAGTAAGGCAATGTAGCCACAATGAACAACCAGTTAGAGCAAGTGTTAACCAGTTGTTTCGGCTGGCGAACGGAAGGATTGGAAGAGCTAATTAAAGAACACCTACAACGTGAAAAACGTTTTGGCAATTCGATTCTTTTTGAAGGAAAATATCTAACGCCTTCTGCCTATGTAAAAAAAAAAATCGTATCTGTATTTAAAAAAGAATTTTAGAACTGACGATAACTGCAGATGGAACGAGCATGCGGCAACACCCGATGAGAGTTCACATTGGCAACCGCCGAAAAACAACTCTGCCGTGATAGTTGGGGCCCTCTTAGTGGTCGCATTTTTAGTTAGACAAATTTTTAAAAAATTGGTTTTCAGACTGTTTTAAGTGTAACCAGAAAAATAGCGACTATTCCATCATAACAAACTTTTTTCCAAATCTTGTTCCCTAAATTAACTTTCAATAACGTAAAGAACTTGGATCCACATTTCCATTTGCTAATCGACGTCTAGTTTGTACTATTAACTGGCTACTATTTAATGTGACCATTGGCAACAGCCGTTCGGTAAAACGATGATAATTTCTTTCCAATTCTCGTTGATAGTCTCGTTGATCAGGACCGATCAACGTTTTGTTACGGCGAAGAGCATCAGAGCATCTGTAAACACAACAGAATAAATAAATTGCAAACTTTAACATGAAAAACTATTATACCGTTTAGAAAAATCTTTAAAGCAAAGCCGTAATTTGTTTTGATGCTTCGTTGGGGTTTTGTCACCCTCTAATAAATCGTGAAGAAAAACGATGGCTACTTCCATCGGACCCTGAAATTAATATCTCAGTTCATTATAATGTTCGAGAAGGAATTAAGTTGGTCATGTTATTTAAAGCACTCTGCTGAATGTTCACATTCAGGGGCTTTGCAGTAGGGAATCGTCATAGAGTTACTGACTGTGTGAATTAAAGGGGATTTGATCATTGAGACGCACAGCTTTCAGTCATACCAAAAAAAATATTTGCTTACTTAGGTTAGAACAGTTCGTCCCAACAACTTACCCGTTCCTATTATTTCTTTTTAATTTTAAATTTAACGTATTTTAACGTAAGGAAATTGCTGAAAACTTAAGATTACTTGATTAACTGTGGTCCCGATGCATCCTTGCAGCACCATCTGAAGAATTTTTGGATCCGGTGGTTCTTGTTGGGTCGCCAAAGCTAACTCCAATGTCTTCTTCTGAATATCTTCGATTGCAACTTCGATCGGTGTAAGAACAGTTTGTTTCCGGTCTATAACTTGAACTCTTGTTTTAACATATGGAAAACTATTTGTTGTTGTTAATATTGTTTTCCTTTTATATTGTTCATGTAGTTCTCCGTGAGCTCGGCCGTCCATAGTAAATGGTGTTGAATATATAAATCGTTCTAAAACAAATGACAATTTTTAATAAAATTAGTTTATTTAAAAACGTGACTTACTAATGTTGTAGTTTTTATCGAAAGGTGTAACTCGATCTCTGAACTCGTATAAATCGAAATAAGGTTCGACATAAGTGATTTGTAGGTAGGCTTTATCGGGGTTGAGTTTTGATACATCCACCGTGTTTGAGTCTTTTATAACTTCGAGATTTTCTGCGCCAAATTTTTCAGAGTAAAATCCCTTAAAAAATATAAAATCATTTTATAGAATACTTCATATGAAGGTGTTAACTTAATTACTTGTAAACGGTGAGAAATTTCTGGTAGTTTAGTCAAAATAGGTTCCTTGTAAATGTACTCCTCCCCATCCAGATCGCCGAATTTGCTGCCATAAAAGCCGACCCGAAAATAGGTGCCGAAGACCCGTTTTCCGGCCATGTGATCGATTTTCGAAAATGCTTCATGCAGCTTATTGTGAATGTTGGCGAGTTTTTTGAAATCTCGGTTCGCTTCGGCGATCGGAATGAGGATTTTGTACACCTCGTTCATCGCCTCGTACATACCAGCCTATAAAAATGGATGCTAAATATTAATCTCATTTCATACTTAATTGTATACAAATGAATTTACGCCTATAGCATTTTACGTTGCTTTGAGATAATAGCTGTACGTTGATTTAAAGCATTCGTATATTTTATTATACACGTATTTAAAAATTTGAATGCATTAAAAAGGGCCTCACAATGACGACCCAGATAAAACATTTGAAAAATTGTTTTAAGTTTTTGGCCGCATTTTTTGTATAATAATTTTCACAGTTTTTACAAAGGTTTTGTAAAATTTTTGTAAAATATGTGAATTAAAATAACACGTAGCCAAAATCCTGTAAATTTTTTTTTTTTTTTTTTTACAAATTTTTTTTTTTTTTACTTTTGGAAAAAATGCTGCTTAACGTTATTGGTACGGCAGCCTAGATCGACAAATTAATAAAAAAAATTGTAATTTTATCATAAAATTACCACTGCGCAAATTCCATATCAAACGAAAAATACCAAATTATAAGAACTCGCAGCTTGCTCTAACAACCCAATCAATCCATTTTCAGTGAAATATTTGCCCGTGCAAATTCCTTCTTCGTCAGGCGATACCACGTCATCAGAAACGGCGCTTTCTTCTAATACGTCAGAAGTCAAAACCTGAAAATAAAAATTATAAAACAATAATTTTTAAATGTAGATTATCTAAAATTCAGTTCACGTACTTCAAACGTTGTTGCTCCAATAGGTAAATACGGTTTTTCCTCCAACATGTGCAAATATTCTGCAACAAGGGCAGCCGAATGAACCAAACAATGTGCAGCTTCTGCATGATTACTTCTCTCCGTATGTTTCTGCGCCATATTGGCCAACCAAGTGAGCCTCAAATCTGGAGAATTTTGATAACCTTTAGCAATACGGTACATTAGATCCAATAACATCTCTGGATCTTCTTGAAACTCTTTCATTTTGACTGTGTCAGATAAAATCATGTGCAAATTAAAGACCAAATCATGAACTTGTTCGGGAAAGGTGGTTTCCTGTAGTTCAGTATCTTCTTCAGCATAAGTCAAGATCGTCTTGAGAGATCGGCGGAGGTATTCCTCGTTGAAATTCTGACTGGTTCCGACTAGCGAGCTGAGCGACATCGTCACTTGCATTTTAACTCTCGCAAAATTCTAAAAAAAAAAAATTTATGTAAAATTAGTAATTTTAGCTTCTCGGATCAACTTGACTTTTAATAGCTAGTATGTAACTACTAGCTATTAAAATAATTTTTACTATTGCCACGTAAATTTTATGCGTTCTAGAATTTCTAAAAAATTTGCCGCTATTTTCCGTTAGGTAAAGTTCTAAAATTTAAAGATTCTGAAACGTTAAATTCTAAACATTCAATCTCGAGCACTCTCGTTATTTTAATCCAACGTTGTACTATTACTTTACTAAAGTGTTACGACATATTACACAAAACGTAATGATAACTGTAACTTAGAATAATAGAAAGTAACGTTAAGCAAACTTAATGTTAGAAAGTATAATCTCAACGTTAAGCAAACTTAATGTTAGAAAGTATAATCTCAACGTTAAGCAAACTTTAGGTTACGTAATATATAATGTTACGTAAAAGTTTAGGTTTCGTAATATATAATGTTATGTAAACGTTTAGGTTACGTAAAAGTTTAGGTTTCGTAATATATAATGTTATGTAAAAGTTTAGGTTACGTATAATTTTACGTTGTAAACTCAACGTTCTGCAAAACTCAACATTACGTAAAACTTACTTGTGAAAATCTCAACGTTACGACAAACTTAACTTTGTGCAAAACTCAACATTATGAATACCTTGTGGTTAACATTATTAATGTCAATTGTAGTTCATAAAACACTCATCCGCTAAGCTAATTTTGTTGCTTTCCCGTTTTAACCCTTTTTGGTTTACAGTGGTTAAGGTTTACTACAAAATTCCAAAAAAATTTTTTTTTTAGAATTTTCATCCTAGTGGAGGCGTATCAAAATTACAAAATTAACTTCGCGAGTAATAAGTTTGAGTGAATAATTCCACGAATGATATTGGTAAATTATTAGCCAGCTGCGATTAACTAAACTTCAAACCAAGCAATAACTTAAACGGTTGAAAATGCGTTATCCGTAGCGAGTCTGTATTTAGTTCAACTCGTCAGATAGAAAGACCAATCCCAGCTAAAATACTTAAAATTATTTTTTCATTAATAATAAAAACCATTTACATTTCCAATTTCGAAATTTTGTCTCATGAGGAGGTAGAGGGAAGCACTTGCTTGTGCGCGAACAGAACTAATGCACGAACTGCAATGTTTGAGTAAGCGTAAGCATAGATCTGCGCACTGCTCCGTTTCTTCATCAAATAACAAAGTTGGATACTAGAAATTAATAAAAACATATAAATTTCTCAAATTTAACGTGCACAATTTTTTAGTACTTTGAACACCAACGATCTTTGAGTAGCGAACAGATTCTGCAAAACAGCCGTACTTTGATTGCAGGCCAGCGCGTGTAATAGAACACGTAAAACCGTTCCCAATAATCCTTGCAGGTTGTCGGATTGGGAAACAACTTGAATTATCAACTCCAAAGTGTCTAAAATAATTGTAGCTGCTTCGGTAGCTAAATTCCCTTCAATATGGGCGTCGTTTTCAATTTCGTTTTTAGGTCGTTCGGTTTGCTCGCTACTTTGTTTCCAATGCGTTTGATCTTTTCGCCATCTTAGACGATCCATGTGATGACTGCTCGGAGATGGAGGATTTCGGTCTTCAAAAAAAATAATTAAGCAATGATTATGATTAGTGAGTTTTCGTATTTATACATTCTGACTGACTCTTAAACTCGTAATTAGGCCCTTTAAAAGTGCAAGTTTATAAAAAGATTATTTTTTTAAAATTCTTAATGGCATTAAGCCAGTTGAGAATAATTTTTGTGTATTCTATAAGCCTCTGACTGTAGAATAGGCTCTGTTTGTTTCTTTGGAAATGGGGATTATTGTTGTTGCTTGTAATAAATAGATGGCCTGATCCGAAATGACGTCAGCGTTACATACACTGCACATCCCCACAGGCGGCCATACAGGCATAACATAACAGCATAACATTTTGGACTACTCGCAAATGACTTCATCTAGATAGAGGATTGTTATTGCCAAGGAGAATTAGATTGTTGTTTGATTGACAATTGTCAGCCAGAGTCTGATTTTATAAACATTCTTAGGTCACGAAAGTTAAAAATTTTGCAAAATGTTACAAATTGTGTAAAAATTTGTAAAAATTTATATGAAATTTTTGCAAACTGTAACATATTTTGTAAAATTTTTGCAAAAAAAAAAAAATAAGTAGCTAATTACTTGCAAATTTTATTTCTGGGACTAGTAAACTATAGTAATAAAAACCTTTTTGTCTTCTGATCATTTCACTCCTAGCGCTGCCTTGGCCTAAAATAACATCTTCCAACTTCGATTTGATGTCTGAAGTTTTCCTAAAACTTTGCGGTGCATATTTTCTTATATTTTTCTTTCCCTGCAAAAGAATTATTGCAATATTAGTTTAAAAAGGACATTAGTTTGGAAGGAAAATATAACAAATAATGACTGCTTATAATAAAACATACCTGCGAACCATTGTTCGATTCACTCGAGCTGAACGAACGTGAAACGGGTATCTTCCACATACCCACCACCAATAACTCATCACCAATCGGGGTAGAATGTGACCTAACTTTTTTCAAACCTTTCCTACTTCTAGTCATGGCTCGGTTACCCTGCCATTCATAAATAGCTTTTAAACAAATTTCATTAATTCAAAAACATTAATGTTAGAAAAATTAGTTTTCAAAGCAACATGCTTTTAGTTTTCAGCAACTATTTTGCCACTTTACGTGTTAATTAAAGTTGGTCACATTCCACCACCTACAGTAAGCGATAGTTGTGAGTTTGAGCTTCAGACACTAACTTATATTGTGGCACATTTTTTTTTATAATTTTATAATCACGATTCTAAGCTAGAAGAGAGATTGTAATGGTGTGTGAGCTTTTAGTACGATATACTGCCACTGGATGTAGGGGCGCCACTGAGTAGTGGGTACAATAATACAGAATAACTTTTGCAAAATTTAGTTATTAGAGAGGTGGTGAAACTTATCCAATAATGTCATGCAATATCGCTATCGATATTTCAACAATACACCGTCGCTTAAAGTATATCGATCGCAGCACTTGCACCATCTCTCTATTATTGTTGGAAAATTTTTCAAAATTTATATTTACAAAAAGGGCATTGACAAATCAAAGGAGCCGATACGCGCTTGCGCACTGACTCATCGCTATTCTGGTGGTAAAAATTATTGCAACAAACCCCGCTCTTTCAATTAAAACGTGACAGCACAAACTCACTAATTGCAACTGAAGTAAAAGCTTGAAATATAAATTCAGCCACTACACACAGAGTAAAATAATAATAATAACCTTGTATTCAAAACAAGAAACGCAAATAAATAAAACTTCTAATAACTGATGAAGGCGATACGTCGGTAGCTCGCACCACCACTGCTTCAACAAACCAACTTCAACATTTTTCAACACCCACAAAAAGCAAATGAGAAGATGACGCGTTGTCTCTGCGTTTAATTGACTTTTTCTCGTCTATAAAATTTTAAAATTAAAATTACATCAATTTTTTAAATGTTTTATTTTACCTGTTGAAATGGATCCATCGATTCGGTCGTCTGGCCAATCGTTTTCATATAAATAGTCCCCCCAGCAATTGCCATTGCAACCGATTGATTAAAGTTGTGGTGATCATAGTCCGAATTTCCAGACAAACTCGATAGAGGGCGACCACGATGATCGGAATGCCAATCGTATAACTGTGGAAGGGCATCCATTACAATACCGACGAGTGGAAGATAAAGTGCAGCCACTCGAGATTTGCATTCGGATTCAGTGTAGCGGGGATCAGAGTCATGACAAGTGAGAAGATTGCGAACCGTATTCACGGCTCTAATATGAACAGTTGGATTACTGGAAAAATACATGAACGAAAAAATTATAAAATTGAAAAATGTGGGAATTAGCAGCCTATGACTGGCCACGCGTACGCTTTAAGACGTTGTCTTAAAAAATATTAAATTAAACAAAATGCAAAAAATTACATATATTTTGCAAAACAAATTTGAAGGTTATTTGGCTACTTTCTGTAAAATTTGTAAAATTTTTTAAATATTTGTATTTTCCTATTACGACATTTGATGGTTGGTTTCTATTTATTCTTTTTAACGTTATATTTATGTAATAGGTTAGACGAGCAGTGCTCATCTCTTTGCATATTAAAATTAAATTAAAATTTTGACAAAATTTTTGCTAAATTTGTAAAATTTTATAAATAAATATTGAAAATAAACTTAAACTATTTTCTTACTGAATTTCTAAAACAGTTGCCAAATCAGACAAAATCAATCCGACGAGAAAATGTTGTTGTCTGAAGTCAGTTGTCAATTCAGCGAAATTTCCACGCTCGGTCAACGTACTGCTCGAGACAAAAGAACTCTGAGACGTGCTAGAAGCGACACTCGGGCACGGTGATGATGCTCCAGATGGAGTCAACGGCTGACCGAACGGTAAATTGAGAGGAATGTAATGCTCGTGGCTGCACACAATTCGCAGAAATTCTAATTTAAGTGCGATCAAATGAGCAGCGTCGGGCAACGATGAAATTTTCGCAGACATTTGCTTGCAGTAGGTTTTTATGAGCGAGAAGACGTAACCACGATCCATGATAGCGATTAAATCAAACAGGAAAAATGCGAGACTCGTGTTCAATGTTTGGATAAACTAAAAAAAAACAAAATTCTTTCATTAAAATCAAATTAAAAATAGGATCTCATAAACTAAACAAGCCATTAGAAAGAATGTTGTGATAAAATATAAACTCTTGCAATTTTCATCCAAACCACGTCTCTACTACAGAAAAGTTCCAGAAGTATGTTTATGGAAAAAATTTTTCTAGTACTTAAAGTTGGTAGCGCATCCCTCCCTTCTTACAATTATATGTTGTCTTCAAGTGACTAATATTGCTCGTGGTTGAACTTATACACTATTGTATAAAAAGAATATTTCAACTGTCTGCATATACTTTAGTGGTATGTTTTCGAAAAGACCCTCGCGGTTAAATCTCATCATCCAGTTGGGTAATATGCCTCTCAGATTTTCAACCATTATTGTAAACTGTTGTTAAAAGAAACTAAATCAAAAATATTAATCCTAGTGGAGACGTGGCATACAAGTAATTTGTTCAGATAAATGAGATCCCTTTCAGAACACATTTAATAGTTTATACTTTCATATCTTTGACTTCACGATTATATCGACTAATAATGTCAGATGTTGTCGTCGTAACTAGCGTTGTAATGTCATCAGTGAATTGCTCGCTAAATCGCAATTTTCGAGGCGAATCTAATTGCCCCATTGCGGCTAAATGTTCCATCATACTCTTGACCATTAGCTCAAAAAAGAACCACGCATTCGTAAGTGCATGTTCACGGGCAGTTCCACTAGATACGACCCACTGTAACGCCAATTCTTCGTGCACGATTTTTCGAGATGAATATTTTTTTAATATATATATATTTGTGTCGTGTGGAACTCCAGTACGAAGACTCGTTGACCGGTCTAATCCACGGGTGAATAACGCTACTTCAGCATCGTCCAAATTGTATTGACCCGCCAGATCGGGATTACTTGCACTCCTAAAAAAATAAAGAGATAAAGTGAGTTTGCATCAGATAAAGTTTTTTTTTAAAATTTGTGAAATCTCAATAAATAATAGAGCTATATTTACGATGTTTTCATTAAGGGTGTCGACATTGGGCGACCGTGATGGGCGTAACTAGTCGGTGTTGATGCACTTGAACTATAAAAGGAGTTTTCCGGATGAGGAAGAGTGCATTGATAAGCTATATATGTTGTTAACAAATTATGGCGGCTGTGTTGATCATTATAAATATCAAGACTAGACTGTAAAAGATAAACAATCGTATTCAATTAAATAGCTGAAGAGTACAACTATTATAATCTTTACCGTTAATCTGTGAACGATGAGTGCCGTAATTTCGAAAGCTATTTGCCCCATGTTGATTGGCTGACCAGCGATTGTCGGCGGTCGTACTAACAACCGAATCAATTTGTCGAGAATCAAAGGGAGGAATTTAACCAGTGGCTCAAGCCGCGTTTGAGATAACTCCTGAACGCTGGTCTTCAACTCGTTTTCTGCGTCCATATCAGTCATGCGAGGAGGCAAGTTCTGATCTTCGACAGCAGCATACGTTTGCAAGAAGCGGTCCAGGTATTTGTCTTGCGAATGAACCGATGAAACAGCTTCTATTGAGATGTTGAAAATTCCTTTGTGGTTGTCTACCCACTTAATTCCCGGAATTTGAATCTGAAAAATTTGTTAAAGTTTATGTCTGTACAACGTTTTCATTATCGCAATTTCATAAAGTCTGCTTAAATTTACATTTTGCAAAAAAAAAAAAAAAAAAAAAAAAAAAAAAAAAAAAAAAAAAAAAAAAATAAACTGAACTGGTGATAAAAATTGCGTATATTCTATGTAACAATCAAGCTTTTTCTTCAAACTTTTATACATTATACAAACTTTTTGTAAATATTATTATTATTTGTAAAAAACAAAAAAAGCAGCCAATTACTTGCAGGGGTTTTTTTTTTTAGAATATTTTTGCCAATTTTTATCTCCAAACTTCAGTTTTGAAAAAGAAATAAAAATTAAATTTACATCAGGGCTGATTGAGGCATAACTGGTAGGAGGTTTCTCGATCATCACTGGTAAAGAAAATTCTCCCGTTTGCAAGCGGTTATTTCTAAAAATCGGATGCCACTAAAATTATAAAAAAAATGGATAAATTATCGATTTAGTTAATGCATAATTAAAAATCAAATTCAATTTACCGTATACCCAATTGGAGTTTCTACCGGTGTTTGCGTCTCTTTTCTTTGACAACTAATATGGTAGAATGTAAATAATAAATGATGTTGATCAGTGAGTGTGGCTGGAATTTTCATTTTAATTTCGTTATAAAACACCGGGCTTTTATTGTGATAATTAACGGATGTAAATGCATGGGTTCGGTATTCTGGGCAACTAGATTCCCCCAATATCACCTGAAAAAAATTAAAGTTTTATTAATTATTTGAAAAAAGGGCCATGTTTGGACTGATTTAATTATTCAACTAATTAATTCGCAACATTTTTTTGTCAAGCGAATATATTTGGTGTAATCAAAAATAATTATCGACAGCTATTAGCAGTTAACTGTTTCAAATCTTTTCATTCACTTGACAAGTGAATAAGTTAACATAAAAGTTCTAAACTATTTTGATTAATTAAATTGTAATAACAAACAGGTAAAGCGTTTTCTTCATCTTCGTTACTCATTAGTTGAATTTTACACGTTATATTCCGTGCAGATCCAGGACGATTGGCGAAATTCAATTCTTTTGGATACACAAATAGTAAATCCCTGTAAATAAAAATTTTAGAATATTACTTAAATTAACACGACAGAATTTTTTACGTCATAAATTTTGAAGGATTATACCTGTAAGTATAATGAGGAACATAAATTTCTTTGGCAGGAAACTCCAGAATTTCTTTGGTAGGACGGCTCTTTTCATCTGGATATGGCCTTAATCGTGCCAACTCGGGAGTTAAACTATATTTATGTTCATCTGGACAAGGTGAAATGTCCAATTTTAAAATACCTGCGCCAATAATAATTCAATTAATAAAAATTCATTACGAAATTAAATTCTACATTATACCGGGTAGACATTTTGCTCTTTTCAAAACAGATGACGATGGTCGTTTTAAATCTGCCAAAAATTTGTACAAATCTTCATCTCTCAACCGGTCGCTTTCTTGTTTAAAAAAACTTGACACGGTAAGTGTAACTGGTCGAAAGCAACTTAAACTGGAGCCCAAATCATCTGCAGACCAACTTCTACGTTTTTCAGACGTCGAAGATTTTCGTTCCAACGATCCTCGTCGTGATAATGACCCTGTATCACCAGCTTTTTTCCGAAAAGTGTCAAAACTTCCTGTACTTGCTTTTCTTTCTATTGAAAAAATACATCTTTATTAAAATAATAGACATTTATATAAATTAATTATCATAAAGTTAATAACAGTAAACCAAGCAGGAAAAATTATTTGTAAAAATTTTGCAAAGTATGTAAATGAAAAATGTGAAAATTTGCAAAATGTTTTACTTGGGATCTGGCGTTGGTGAAACCCACCCCAAAAGTATTAATATTTAATACAACGTTCATTTTTTTCACTAACCAAGACTATTAGAATTAGGATTATCTCTATCACTTCCAGAATCACGTTCTTGATTAGTAACACCATTGACTACATTCATCAAATAAATAGCAGTCCAGGCGAATGGCATTCGATATTTTCCAAGTCGTTCACAACTTGCTACAGCATTTGCTTTAACTTTATCTCGGTTCTAAATCAACAAAAAAAAAATTAATAAGTGACGATTCTTAAAATTAAATTTTTTTTTTACTTTGTCGTCTTTCATATATGGTTCCACACATTCACTAATATCACCTTGCAAAACTTTTTCTAGTTTTACTACCAAAAATATATCATTGGTTGGTGCTGATATATCAAAAATACAAGATCGAGCTAATGTTGAACTGTCTTGATAAGGAATGTGACCTGACAACATTTTTTTAAGCGGTTCGGGGTTCATGTCGAAGTAAAAGTTTTCAGATATCTAAACCAAAATAATTGTTATAATTGATTAAAAAAAAAAAATTCGTAAATTAATTTGGTACCTTCTTCTTCTCTTTGGCGTCATACAAAGCCATTGAAGCAAAAATCGGTTCAATTTCTAATTCAAGCCTACAAAAAAGTGTTAATTTTTAAATATTGTTAGTTTTTGGTTTATTACTTTTACTTTAGCGATAAACATTTAACTAAAATTCGATGTCCCAAATGCTCTGCTGGCATTTCAGGTGGAAGCCGCCGTTCAACGATTTCTTCCTATTTAAAATTTCAATCAATTTAACCCAGAAAAAAAATTTGTGAAACTTGAAAAATTTTGCAAAATTTTTGTTTCGTGGCCAATTGTTTGGAAATTTTTTTAACAAAATTTTTGCAAACTTTTTTGTTTGGAAAATTAGTAACTCGTAATTTGGATTAATTTTAGAAATTACACTTACTTCATCTTGTAACGAATAGAGAACGAAAACAGACTCTTGTCTATTTTCCATTCTCTTCCGTTCATTTATATGATCAACATCTTCAATTGGAACTCGATCCAACAACGCTGGAATTAAAGGATCGCTTGCCGAATTCCGTAAATCAAAAACACTACTTGCCCAACTACCACGAGGTGTTTCGAACGAATTTACTGATTCCTAATAAATTACCATTAAAAACGTCTCAAATTTGATACAAATCACTAAAATACCTTGTCATCAACATCATGATCTTGACTATTTATTGAACTCATCGACCCATTTTCATTCACTATTAATTTTTTATCTTCCAAGTCAACTTCAAATTCTTGTCTCGATGTATTTTGAATAGCAGCTAATCTGTGCGTTACAGGATCATGCATCGCACAACTTGAGCTGTAGTGTTGGTATCGGTGATGAACGACGATCCAGTCAGATGTGTAACTCTGAACACAATCGCGTACGTGTGCATTCAATTTTCGTCTTTAAAATAATATAAATTAATTTAACGTATTTAAATGTAACCTTTAAGTGTAGTACATATCTTCTTCTGGTAAAACAGGCTCTACGGTCCGACATTTTCTCGGTTCGATACATACTTCTAAGTCATCTTCTGGAAATTCTAATAAATGTCTCATTGGGTCTCTTGTCATTTGCATTTGATGTTGCTGTGAAAAGTCTTCATAATCCAATGGATCGACAACGTCACACAAAGGCACCTTGAAGGTATTATTTTACGCGTAAGGATTAAAAAAATTGTATGTATTTAAAAAAAATAATAAAATACTATAGTCAATCCAGTCGATATTCCCGAACTTCTCGCTGAATCTCGGCTGTAAGAATTGGCGATTTGACGTCGAACATCCGCCGCATGTTGGCTGAAATTTTAATGCGATTTAGTGGAAGGACTAAAAAATTCTTAAAATAGTTACAGTAAACCTAAATCTCTTATTACAAACTCAAATTTCTTTTACCGCATTAATCTCTGGGCAAATGCTCGTTGTCCGGTCGCCATTTTCGTTTACGATTGAAGTTCTCTTTTTTGCCAATAGAGGCAAAAAAGACGGCGGGAAGTTTTAAAATACCAAAAGCACATACACGTATATTTTCGTTAAGTAAAATTTGGAAATCTCTTTATTATAAAACAAACTTTATTTATCTTTTATCACTTACAAAACTCTAGGTTATATATATATATGGTTTGAAAAAAAGTAAAACGTAACATTAAACGACTGCACCCAAGAACAAGGCGCTTTTGCAATCTCCGTACGGTAAAAAAACGAATAGTTTTTCATCCAAATCACGGAATTTAAATTACAGTAAAATAAAGAATGAATGAAAAAAAAGCGATGACAAAATTTAAAAAGAAATTTAGTCCCAACCTTCATCCACAGCTTGATTTCCAGCCATGGATTCAAATCCTCCCTGAAACACAGAAAATATTTAGAATTTGATCTATACAAAAATAAAAATATTTACCTGTCCACGAATATCACGTGACGCTCCAAATCCCATACTGTAGTTATCACTACCACCACCGCCATATCCACTTCCCATCTGTTGAAGCCATTCAGGTACTTCTTGATTAGCCTACATGGATTCAAAAAATTTAGCATTCAAAGCAAAGACTTCATTTCAAAAGAATCTGAAGTAAAAAAAAAAATACTTACGTCGGCCAGAATTTTTACTAATTGATTAGCCAAATTTTCATCTTTTCCACTCTCGAAGAAACTAATTGCAGTTCCAGTATTTCCCACTCGTCCGGTTCGTCCAATTCGGTGGACATACTCATCAATTTCTTTTGGCAGATCGAAATTAATAACGTAATCTACACCTTGAATATCCAATCCACGAGCAGCTACGGCTGTAGCTATCAAAACTTGCATTTTCCCAGTTTTAAAATCATTGAGAGCCGTTTCTCGCTCTCTCTGCAACCTATCTCCATGAATACTAGTGGCAATCACATCATTTTGACTTACGAAGCACGCAATAAAATCTGTAGAGCGCTTCGATTCAACGAAAACTAAAACTTTCTTCCCATCACGAGCTAAAATTAAATGCGTTTAATAAGTTTGCATATTTTTTCTGTTTAAATTTCTTACTGAATTCTTTAAGAAGTTCGAGAAGTCGATTCTTCTTTTCCTTTCTTTCAACTTGTTCAATAGTTTGGCGAACATCCGAATTAGCTGCTCCGACAGTTCCCGCCACCACAAACTTGTATTTATCTTTCAAATAACTTCTAGCCAACTTTTGAATATTTGGCGGAAAGGTGGCGCTGAACATCAATGTTTGCCGGTCTTGAGGTTGAGGCATAGTAGAATGTGCAAAGAATTCTTTTATTTCACTTTCGAAACCCATGTCGAGCATTCGGTCTGCTTCATCCAATACGAAGAACTTAAGTCTATCAAATGCCACCTAGTGAAAAGAAAATTTTAATATATAAAAATTAAAGAAACGAATCTAAATTTAATCTAATAAAACTGTTAAATATATCCTGAATGTTGTACTAAAATACAATTCGTCACCCAATCAAAACTTACTTTTCCTCTCGATACGAAATCCTTCAGCCGGCCAACAGTAGCAACCAAAATATGGCATCCTCTCTGTAGCAATCTAAGCTGGTGACCAGTTGTTGCACCACCATAAACCAAGGCACATTTAACAATACTGCTATGAGAGAATTTCACCGCTTCCTTGTGAATTTGAATAGCAAGTTCACGAGTTGGAGATATGATCACAGCAACTGGTTGTTGACACTCATCCGCTGAGCCACCAGCTGTTTCATTTTTTATTAAATAATTAACTATAGGCACCATGAAAGCCGCCTGGAAAATATTAAATTTCAATAGATTATTAAACATGTTTTTGTTTGACAAATTACCGTCTTTCCAGATCCAGTTTGTGCGCACGCCATCACATCTAGTTCATCTATCAAAATTGGAATACATGTCTTTTGTATAGGAGTAGGTTTACTGTAATTCATTTTTCTAATATTGTCACGCAATAGTTGACTAAGCTCTAAGAATTTAAAAATTAAAATAGAATCAATTTAACAAATTTCAGTTTTTTTTACCATCAGTATCAAACGTTTCCAATTTCTTGTAGTCATCACGACCATCAACAGTCACTTTAATCTTATCATATTTATCAAAATTAATCCCTGAACTACAAGTGTCGAGAAACAAAGCATTTTCATCACTGGTGTAATCAGGAGGGATATAAGGCATGACAAGCTCACGACCGTCTTCGGCAATAACTTTTTCGGTACATTCTGAGGACTTGTGCCCTTCCTTTTTACATCTATTGCAAGTTTGCCCGGAGCCGCCACCGCCGCTACTACCACCAAAGCCATCCGAATTGCCAAAACCTCCAGAGCTGCCACCACCGAAGCTGAAACCGCCTTCGTCATTTGCTTTGTCAGGACAATTTCGGGCAATATGACCTTCTTGACCACAATTCTTGCAAGCTAAAAAAAAAAATTATTTAATTTGGTTGTATTAAAATCTTTGCTCAAAATGTTTGAGTAAAGAAATGTTATATGTGCACATTACAATATTAAGTTTATAAATAATAATAAATTAATACTGAATATTGAAGACGCCTATAAATGTAGTTGCATAAAATGTGATGCATGTTAACACTTGCAATACATTTTTAAGCACCCACTATTGAGCCATTTTTAACCTCTATTAGATTTCCTTGGTTCAGTACAGTCTCTCGAATTATGTCCCTCTTGACCGCAATTGTAACACGCTGAAAATGTATAATTAATTACAAATATTCTAACTCCTTATTTAATAAAATAAAAAGTTTACCTCTACTTCCACCACCACCTCCGCTTCGCCCTGCACCAGGATTAGGACAGTCTCTGGCCATATGACCTTCTTCGTTACATTTGAAGCAACCTATTTAAAGGAAATTTTTATTTTAAGTTTTCCAATGCTAAACAATTTTAAATAATTTACCTTTATTTCCACCTGAGCCACCTTGGGGACAATCTCTTGACATATGGCCTTCTTCGTGACACTTATAACAAGCTGAAAGGCAATTTTTTTTAAACTTCGTCTGACAAAAAAATTCGAAAAACTAAATTTTACCACCACGACTTCCTCCATTGCCTCCACCGCCACGACTATTAAATCCACCACCACGAGGTGGTGCACTATCAAAACTTGGGCCCCAACCATCGCCGCTATTCTTCGTTGCAGAGTTGTCGTTCCATCCATCATCGTTTGAAGGTTGCCAACCTGAACTCGACTCTTTTTTTGCAGATGTTGCGGCATCATCGTTCCATCCGCTGTTATCTTGCGGTGTCGAGTCAAAATTGACTTTACGCTCTAAATTTTTTTTTAAATACATGAATTGAAAGAAACACTATCTTTTGTTATTAAAAATATCATATTACCACCATTCAAACCTCCAACTGGCTGTTCAATTTGTTTTTTGCGAAATCCGCGACCAAAACTTTAAAAAGGCAAATTTTAGCTTAAAATTTTCTAATTTTTTATTATTTTAATTTACCTCGGAGCGATACCCACTTCATTTCCATTCTGAAAAATTAAATTTTTAAATACCAAATATAAAATTTAAATATAAAAATTAAAAAGAGCGGGATTAAATAATCTTGAAAATGTTTTCTCTTTTAAAACGTTTCTTAAAAAAGGCGTAAACTCGGTTTTGGGTTGGTAAGACAATGGTTAAGTAGTTAGGGTTACATATTCTATTGAAATTTAAAACTTTTACCTCGCTTGCAAGTCCGTAGTCCTCCATGTTTTACCTTTATGTGCTTCAAACTAGAAAATTATGAGTGAAATTACTTTGTCACGGCTCAGGTTAAGTGTGATTTACCAGATTCAGGTTAGCAAGATGTATTAATTACTTTTAGGGTAATTTTTCTGCACGTTCTGACAGGTGCAGACACCCTCGATTGTGCCCTTCGTTTCCGCGCCTTGAGTTGAATAGTGAAAGATGTCGAAATGGCGTGATGTGGTAGGTGCTTTCGAACCGGATGTATATAGCGCCCTCTGTTTCTACCGACTTATTCATTCTATAAATTTCCAATTTAACACCTAAATTAGTTTAATAATTTTTTGGCATTTAATTATGTCAAAAAAATCTTTCCTGATGGATAATTTACAAAATTGAACAACTACAAAAGTCGACCAGAAGCAAAAGGTTCAGGCTCCTGTTTTGTTTTTGGTAGGTTGGCCTTGGTTCGTTCAACGGAAGTCTTTTGTTCGGATTCTCGGTTTTCGCCGGTCTACTTTAAATCCTCCAGGCAAAGTGGCACAGCAGGGATTCGGGGTTAAGGCTATTGAAACGTTGATTTTTCAATTTTGTTTAACAAAAAATTGGTCAAAATTTTTATTCGACCAATGACTCGATCTTAGTAATATGAAGCTAATATCGAATCATTGGTCGATTAAAAATTTTGACCAATTTTTTGTTTAAAATTAATCAAAGAACTACCCCACGCGTTTGTCGGCATTTGCAAAAGAAAGAAAGAGTAACTAGGCCCTTGAGAGATGGTCGGGAAAGCGAAGAAGTGGGATTTGTGGAAAGGGGAAGGAATTTGGTACAGGGAGATTAAGAAATTTTCGGGGAAAGGGACGTCATTTGACCTTAATGTAAATACAACGGCACTAAAGTTCTTAAGTTAACAATTCTAAGCTGTTGTCTTTTTATAACCAGTTGAACATTTGCCTCAAGGAAATTTATATCAGCATACTTTGAGTAATATTTGTACACAGGGCCACCGAATATGGATGTACTGACACCATCATCCATTTGTATTGTACAACAATCTCAATCGCCGAAGATATAATTGTAAAATCGAGTAAAACTACAGATCTCCAGAAAACTCCGGGTACCTCTAGCGTTGCGAAGAATTGGGCAGACCGTAGTTTACTTAGAAAATAAACTATGAAAATAAAAAGAATGCTTAATTTTTTTTATTTAGTCAATATATGAATTTAAAAAAATTGTATATTCACAATATGAGATTATAGGTCGGCGCTAAAGTGACCAAAAGGGGACTGGAGACCTAAAGATGCTTGGGGTTGGAAAGGTCATAAGAAGGGTCATGGAACCAAGAAGAGAGACAACTTTTGTAAAGATAAATGAATGTAATTTAAAGAGATATAAATTTTGCAAAAAAAAATAATTTTTTTTTAAAAACCTAATTTCAGTCCAAGACTTGGACTTTACATTGAGCTGGATAATTAGAGATAAGACTGAGTCTCAACTTTATATCTCCTACACCAGTTTTTTTTAAAAGATTTCAGTTTTAATTATTGCTTCGCCTGCAAATTTAGATTAATTAACGCATAAGCAAAGTGATAGAAAATAATCAAAACCAATTATAAAATGAGTAATAAACTTAAACAAATAAAAACAATTATTTTTGATAACAGAAATAGTCAAAAATTTAACTACTGGTGTAAAAGGTGAAAAGTTACATATATTTTCTGTTTTATAAAATGCAGAATGAAGTATAACTACATAACATAATTATAGCAATGTACCGCAATTAGTATAAATTCACACTTAGTGAAATTCTATCTTTGGAGCCAAGGCTGAAAATATCAAAAAATATGTAATCCTTATTCAATCGATCCTTTTTGGTGGGGAATTGGTCTATAGTTATACAAGCAGCACTTTCTATATGCCCACCATTAGTCAGATGGTGTATCGTGTATGGGCTTGCAAATTAGACCAAAAACGGTTACAATAGTTACACAAAAATTATATTTTTAAGATACAAAACTAATACATGTTTTTGCCCATGTGTTTTGCTTTCAAGTGTCTTTTTTAAATCGCTCTTGCATAAATGACAGTTAAATGAACTTTCACTAGTATATGGGTTTTTCTTTACTTTACTTTACTTGTAAAAAACTACTGTACGTGTACGTGTACGAAAGTGCAGCAAAGGTAACTCAGGCCATCGGCAACTACTAAATGCACTCACACAATAATAAAAAAAGTTGATTTTTGAAAAGCAAACTTCACTGGCATTTAAACTTAGTAAACTATTGGGTAAGTTAAGCTTATTACAAACCACAAAGAAGCGTGAATATTTAGGCTTTACAACTAATTAAACATTTTATAAAACTAAATTCCTCGCATTTCAGGTCACTCTCATCCCCAGCCTCCTGCTTTTCATAACACTGGCTGAAGGATTTCCACACTGGCCTGCAAATATATAGCGACCGGAACTGGCGAAAACCAAGATAGCTACCTACACCTTTCACTGATGCATAGATAGGTTTGCACCTCTGTACAAATAACACCCTGCTAGGTGTAGCAAGTTCTAAAGGTGTTTTACGTTTCTTACACGTTTTTTTCTAAGTGTATGAATGGTTTGCCTACACTCTCAGATGTTATGGGCACACTTTTGTAAGTTTATTAAGGGTGAGTGAAGGTGGCGAGCGACTGTGACACCCACTGCTTCCGATTATACCTTCCAATGGTGCGTATAAGCAGTTACACACCAGGTGTAAGCCCAAAAGCACCCTCTTCAAAAATTTTTAAAGTCCCTATTTTTGGTATATGATGCCATGATGCCATATGGAAACGGACCTTGTAAAACACGAACCGAGCCAAACCAAGCCAAAAATATACAAACCAAGCCAAAAAATACACAAACCGAACCAAAAAATACACAAGGTAGACACAAACCGAGCCAAAAATGTAGAAATAAAACCAAACTGGAGCCAAGCCACCCCCATCTGCCCCATCCCTACTGTCCTTGAGAAATTAGGACTCCCTTTTAATAACATTGAACTTAAGTTAAGGGAAGTTATCTTGACCCAAATGTGTAAAAATAATACAAGAACTGTAGTATTTGCATTGTTTATTAACAAGAGTATATAGAATAATAATATAATATAATAATAATATATTCTATATACTCTTGTTATTAATCATTGAACAATTCAAACTGAATAGCAGTAATTTTATTACAAAATACTTTAATTTTTCAACTTAGGTAACAACATGCAATATAATCATTTACAGTAACCAATTGTAAAAATTGACCTTATTGTAAATATAACTTATATTAAGCTTAGTGTAATTTTTTTTTTAAATAGGGGGGGGGGGGGGGCAATTCAGTAGATTTTTCTCTATACCCACTGAGACCCGCATATCATATATTTACATACATTACATCAACTCCCATTGACTGTTGATTAGTACAAAATTGGCAGAAGAAAAAGATAGAATCTTCTTCTGCATCGGCTAAGAGCAGGAAGCGGAGGGGAGAATAGTGGCGCGAGAAATTGGAGGACCCTTTGTTTTTTCCCCTTTTTAGTACCATAAAAGGGGAAAATGTTTATGACAAGTTAAGTCATTTTTTCTTAGAAATGTCACTAGTGTAAACAAAACAAAAGGCAGCAATAGAGTTGCTGCCCAATTTAGGCCGAAAAAACTGCTACCACGTAGCAAAGTCGGACATAACCGGTTGAGGAACACATATTATTTATGTGGTTTCAAATAGTCTCAACTTCCACTTCAGCTTTTATTATGTTTAATTCATACCTAGGTGTGTGGCAGGGTACACCTGTATACTGAGCAACACTTTAATGTACCATGCACACCTTGAAGGGTTACAACTTTAAGGTGTAGTACCCCCAATACGAGAAATTTTAAAGTTTATGCGTACACTATACGGTGTACCGTAAGTGTACACTATACGGTGTACACTTACTTACATTTGTGCATCCTTACACCTCTAAAGGAGTTCACATTACATTTGTAAAGAAATTTACGCCTTGGTGATGTGAATACCGGTATACATCTCTGAACACCTGTATTTGTGTGAGTGTACTTTTATTTGATTCTTGCATAAATATTTAGCACTTGTGTGTTTTACTTGTAAGAGGTTACATTTATTTATCATTTTGTTGCACATCAAATAAATATCCGCCAATCATAAACTGATAATCACCACAAGCAACAGGTAGCCAATAAAACTTCTAGTTGATAATATCATTGGACTTTGCTTCCAAAAAACAACAGCTTTTTCATAGACGCCATCTCAACGCGTGAAAAAAGGAAAGTTGGGTGTGGAATTTCTTTTTCATTATTTTACAAAAATGTGTTTAAGAGTAGCTGGTTGTTGTAACATTTCTTTAAGAACATGGGCTATCATCGTCGGTGTCTTCACGATTGTAAGTAACTTTTTTTAATCGCTTTTAAACCTCTTATCTTTACTAACGCCTTGTTGAGAATAAGGAAAAGCCTTTGAAAATTCTATTTAAGTAATTTAAATAATTTAATTGATTCAATCGGCTATGATTTTAAAAAGTTTGTGGGTGTGAAAAATGTTTTTTGCAAGTTTCTTATCTCAGGTATGTGGACAAAGGATGTTTGTTATCAGTAACCTAGAGGGAACGGTTGCTTTATTCATCTGAAAATAATCACCTTAAGTTTTATTTTTTCTAAATTTTAACGTTTTGAAAGAGTAGACTATTTAAACGAACAAATGGTTTCCCAATAGTTTGCAATAAGGAATCACACAAGGCTTTCTGCCTTAGTGTGATTCCTTATTGCATTCCAATGAGATTATATTTTTTCCAATATTTTACACTTTAAATGTCCGTTAAATATTGAAAACCAAATTGAACATAAGCTCAAGTGAGGAACAAAATTCCAATAGGTTCCATGTGGTTTTGCGTTATAAATTCCTAATTTGAATTTAAAGTAGGAGAAAACATGGTGAAAATGATTGATAAAAGCAGAGGAAAAAATATCTGTAAAAATTTTGCCAAATTTTGATTTTGCAAGTAATAATCGGCCGCTTTTTTTCAAAATTTTTGCAAAATTTTACAAATTATGCAAACATTTTGTAAAATTTTTGCGAAATTTTGGTAATTTATCAGGAAAAGAAATCTGCCAAAATTTGCCAAAAATTTTGAAAAAAAAACTTTTGCAACTGGTCGCTTTTTTTTTTTTTTTTTCTTTTTTTTTACAAATTTTTGCAAAATATATGACAATTTGTGCAAATTTCACAAAAATTTTACAAAAATGAACAGTGCTGTAGAATCATCAGTGGTACCCGTTTTGGGAACATCAAGTGAGTTCAGCAATTCTATCAACCCAAATTAAAAATTGCTGTTTTGTGACTTCTTAAACTTAAATTTATATATTACTCAAATTTAGAAGACAAAATATTCACTTGAGTTTGTGTTAAGTCTTCCCTGAAAAAATATTGCTAAAGTTTTGCAAATAATTGGCCACCTATTACTTTTGCAAAAATTTTGCAACAATTTCACAAAACAAATTGCAAAATATAAAAATTTATTGAAATTTTTATGATATTTTTCCCATTTGTCATACAATTTGCAAAATTTTTGTACAAAAAAAAAAAGCGGTCATTAACTAACAACATATTTTTGCATGCGGGGCTTCCTATACCGGAAACCTCAATTGGAAGTTAAAAGAGGGAGCAAAAAATTGTTGTTTTATTATAGTAGGGTCAAATTACTTAAGTTTTCCATTAAGTCTCTCTATATGAAATCTATTCTAATTTGTTTATTTATTTTATAACAGCTTGAGACGATTATGCTTATCGTCGGTGGTGGTATGTTTTTGCACGAGGGTCTGAAGGCAAATGATCGAGGCGGACCAACGGGATATATAAGAGAACCGCACAGAATCAGTAAAAAATTTTAAATAATCTGTATTTTACCATCCAATTAATGACATCAATTTTTTTAAAGGTATGGATAAAGCTTTTGGAGCTTTATACTTGGCATTTGGAGCTTTGTGGGTTGTTTGTTGTATAGCATACGTAGCTGCCATATTTGTTGTAAGTATTAATTTTTTTAAAAATTGTAATTCTAACTTATTTTTAATTTTAATTTTTTTTTTGGAATCCAGGAACGTGCACTTTACTTATTACCATGGCTTGTTCTGCAAGCAATTACAATGGGATTGGGTCTTGCCAACATGATTTCAAACGCAGCTGCATTAAAAGTATGCAAAAAGTATCAATGAGGTTGTGCAGCAGCTATATTATACTGTAGATATAAGAATATAACAATTTGTTGTTTTTTACAATTATATCACAAGTAACCCAGCAATTACTTGCAAAAGCGAATAAAGGTGTTGCGCAACCTCACTATTAAGTGTAATTTAAAATATTTAAAACCAATTTTTAATACATTTTTAGCAATATTGGTGGTTCTCTCTCATCGTTTTCGAAATGTTGTTTGTGAGTATATTTGTTTACATAACTTATTATGTTTAATAGAATTCTGTTTTTATTTAAAATAGCTATTTTTCTACATGATGGTATTTTCCTACTACTTGGAACTTCAGGAGCAAAAACGAACACAAAATCGTTTTGGAGCACAAAATTATTAAAAAAATATTTTTCGTATTCATGCAATAGTGTTAGAATGTTCGAATTGTACAGTTTTAAACCCTTCGCTGCTTCTCCCATTACTAAAACTACATATTGAAATACATATTAACAGACTCAGATTGCTTTTCATTATATAGATGAGAAAAAGACATTTTTTATCTTTATCTAATAATTATAATTTAAGGTTTTTAAACTTGATTGATGAGATGATTGTTTAATATGAATCTTTTATACATTTTTTTTATAAATCGAATGAATTTAATTTCAATGATTTTAAATCTACAATAACTGATGTAATTTTTATTAGTTTTAAATAAATGTCTTAAAATATAAGTGTGTGATTGCAAATTTCAACTTAAAAGGAAGCAGGTGGTTTTAAATGTCTTTGAAGTTCGTTTAAGGTCAAGGTCAATAATTTACTTTAAAGCTGCAAGTGCCGAAAACTTTTTTTTTGTCAATTTTTTGTCAATTTGATGGCCATCAAATTATTTCTACAAATTATATAAAAATTTTTTTTGCCTAAAAGTGGTAAATTACTTGCAAATTTCATTTTGAAAAATATTTTTCTGAGGTAGTGTCACACTATATTGGTTATATCAAATCTGATAATCTGCTTGTAGTAATGGTATTGAATTGATTACATTACATTTAAAAATTTTAATAGATGACGTGGCTGAAGCAAAATGCAAATGTCATTACACAAAAATATTTCAAGTTAACATCACAAGATGGCAGATGTGCACAATATAGTCGAAGACCCTTGCAGTAAAGGTGAATGAATGTAAGGCCTCATGAAAAAAAATTTGTAAAATTTTACAAATCATGCAAAACTTTTGTAAAATTTTTGTGAAATATTTTGCAAATTGTAATTTGTTTAGCAAAATTTCTGTAGAAAAAAAAAGCGGTCAATTACTTGCAAATTTTTTTCTACTTTACTAGCCTACCAAATACCAATTGTATGCAAATTCACATATATTGCGAACATTTTGTAAAAAAAAGCAAAAAAATTTATTGAACATTTTTAAAAAAAAAAAAAAAAAAAAAATGTTTGCATTTTTTTTTTTACTTGACTTTATTGTTCATGGAAAAACACTTATAACTTTTTGTGGATAATTTCAAATTAAATATTTTTTTCTACAAATTTTTTCAATTCCCTAGATATTATTTTTTTATGATTGATCTGTTGGTTTTGTGATTGCCAGCACAGGAAATGAAGTAGCAACGCCAACCCCTACAGATAAAACCACGATTGACGCCTGAGAAAACCATTGAATCGGGCAATGTTCCAGACCACAAGTCCCACCCGGGATCTGTTGTCAGCCAATAAGATTGAAAGTGTAGTCAGATGACCCTACCCACAAAGGCACATGCGCAAAATTTGTTTCTCTCTCCTTCATTTGTGTGCATCAGCTTTTACCTACAACCTTCAAAAATTATTTTCACCAAACAAAATATGAAGTTACTAAAATTATTAGGTAAGTCTACATTTTTATAAATCAGAACACAAGTTATTTCAGCATGTTATAAAATTTTGAAATATTTTAAAAACCACCAGTAATTTCATCTGCAACAAAAATGAGATAGATAAATTCACAAATTTAGACCTAAAACGGAAATTCTATGCAATATTTTCTTTTTTAATGCAAAAAAATATTATTTAATTTTATTACCATGAACAACTATAACAAGTATCCCATAATGCAAGTATGAAAATTTCTTTTGAAATTGGGACAAAAAGCACCAGAATTTTCAAAATTGGGTCACATTGTCATCCCAGAAAAAAAAATCAGTAAAAATTTTGCTAAAATTTTGCAAGTAATTGGCCGCTTCTTTTTTACAAAATTTTTTCAAACTTCTACAAATTAAAATTTTTGAAACTGTAAATATTTGCTAAGTTTTTGTAAATTTGTTTTTGCGAAATTTAAAAAAAAAAAAAAACGGTCAATTGCTTGTAAACTTCTGCAAATTTTTTTACTTGGGTAAGATTTTGGAAATGTTTGCTGATGTAATTATAACAAAAAATTTTTTATATAAGATCGTAGTAATGTACAATGTAGTATACAGCAAAGGCTCTTGTTTAATATTTTATGAGGGTTTTTGGAGGGGAATTAGGGATGGTCCCTGCAATAAACTTCGGAATATTTCATCCCGACATTCAATGAATACGATACTAATTCAGTGTGAAGCCCATCTGGCAGGCATTCGATTCACCCAGGATGGCAGAAATCTCTAGTTTTATGTGATTTACAACAGCATAAACCATATATTATTCTTTTTCAGTGCTTGTTACATTTTTTCATAAAACATCAACAGAAAAAGAGGAAATGATCTTGTGTAGCAGTATCTCTCGTATGCTTGAACAAGAAAACAAAGAAATTGCATCAAATCTTCCACCTGATATCGCTGGTAAATGGGTTTCACAAAGGTAATTTCATTCATCTTTTGGTAATAAACAGGTATTGACGATGATTAACGGTACAGACGATAATGAATTATGGAATTTTTTCTTCTTCCTTTTTTGTGACATACCTAGGAAAAAAATTTTCTAAAAATTTAGTAAAATTGCCATTTTTTTTCCAAAAATTTTGCAAAATATTACAGCTAATTATGCAAAAATTTTGTTCAGTTTTTGTAAAATTTTTCAAATTTGTAACATACAGCAAATTTTTTTGTAAAAAATTTCTTCCAAATTTTATTTGCGAAATTTTTGCAAATATTTTTTCATGGAGATAGGAACTATATATTTTTTTAGTATGACATACTCGCACGACAGAAATGGCTCAAGAACCTACTGTAATGCAAAACGCTGTTTATGATGGGTAAAGAATTACTCAAAACATGTCTTTAGTCCATTGTGAAGTTGAAACCCATCATTAGAAATTTGAGTCCTTTCAATTTTTGGAGGTTGTTCAAAGCATAAAAAAATGTGGAGACCGTTGCCTTTTCACTAGTCCCCTCTTCTTGTTCAAAAATTTTTCCCTCTGGTCACCCTCTCAGGTTTTTATCACTCAGACCTATTAGATTATGTAAACATATTGGCACCGAATTTTTTCAACTTCCTCAAATCACTCATTTTTGAAACTATGATGCAACAGTTAGAGTTTAATAACTTCTGTGTAACATGGCAATGTTTGTTGTAATTTGGGGTTTTTATTTTTCACTATTACCTAAAAGGTGGTGTTTAGTTGAGACTAGCTCACCAGGGGATCTGCCTCCCATCTACTAGCGTTTCATCTTGGGTGGTCATTTCTGTAAAACTTGTCAGAAAGACCCTCATTCTCAATTGCTCTCTTAAATCCCCCTTTACCCATTTCTTCTCAGCTGGAAGTCTCATTACTTCATTTTTTTAATTTACCAGCAATAACGACTGTATAGAGAAAATAACGTCTAATCCAAACATGGTGAGGCACACATTTGTATCCAAGTTTATGGTATTTAAACATGTAAGCAGTGTCTACTGCTTTCTCATTATCACTGCGAGAAAAACGAGATTTTTACGAACTGTAGTAAAAATTACGTCTAGTACTTTTTTGCATGTTTGTTAAAGCCTTGCATAAGAATTGACTTATAAGAAGTCTTTACAAATTAAAAAACCTTGTAAAGTTTTAATATGTTACAATTTAAATATTGTTGAATCTCACTAACAGTAAGTCATTAATTACAACACACATTTAGAATACTGGATGGACAAGCAATTAAATTTTAAGCAGTGAAAATGAATTAAGAATGCTCCAAAAAGTAGAAAACTCGTTTTCTTTACGTTGATAAAAGATTGAACATGAGTATTGTATAAGCAGCTGATTGATTTCTGTATTTGTAAGGAATACTCTATGTTAAGTCTAGATGCATTATGATTGCGGTAATTACAACATAGGAACTATAAGGGTATTGCCAAAGTACTAAGTTAAAGGGTATATTAAAGAAATGGAAGGATTGCTGGCCTGATGGTTAACTAAAAGCTGATAAAAAATTTCAGAGCAAGTTGTAAAAGAATATTATTTTTTTCAGTTGTGAAGTGAGACCTGGTCCGGAATACATTCTTCGGAAGTACCAATTCACGAAACAGAGTAGTGATTACATTTTTCTACTGGAACAGTTTTATTATGGTGACTCTGCTTGTTCAGTACCATTGCACGTCATCACTGCACGCGGGAAACTCCATTTTACAAAAGAATCTTGGTTGGTCGTTGGTGGTCAAGATGCAGACTATTCGCTATTTGAAGTGACAGTTTACCCTTATTCTTCTGAAACAACTGTCATCTTGTCATCCGCAATAAACAATACATGTCCAGGTTGGGTTACGAGCCAATGGCGGTCTCAACGGTCATATGTGATTCTGAGCAGCCGGAAAGGGGATAATGAAAGAGATTGTTTACAAGCTTTTTATCTCACTTTCAATGAGTTGCAGTTAATAAGAGTTGAGAGCAGACCAGTTTATCATTCTGGGAAAATTAAAAGTGAACTTTTGTTAGGTGACATTCATACGCAGCTACATCTGAGAACACAATATCGACCTACAAGTTACCAACAACCTCTTGTCAAGACATCAGGGGTAATGTTCACATTATTACATTTCATTTTAAAAGGTTAAACTGGCTCTTTGCTAAAAACGTGTGTAAGTCCTTCTATGAGTTTTTCATTGGCGTAACTAGAGAATATTTTTTTTTTGGGGGGGGGGGGGGGGCAGCCCCCCTTTATGTTCGAAATGCAATCGCATATACGCATTCATAAGCATAACTAAAGAGAAAATTTTTTAGAGAAATTCTCTTAGGGGGGGGGGGGGAGCATTCTGGCTCCCCCCAGAACTCAGTTCTTCCTTGCTGAAAAATTCTATAAGATCCCATTGGAAGTTTTCTTACAAGAAATTAATCAATTTTCCATTGTTTCTCATTGATTCCAATGGGAAATTGGCCAATGTTCTAATAATAGAACTAATGGGTCTCAATTTCTTGCATAAGAATTTCCAATGGGGTCATATAGAATTTTCAGCAGGGTTTATTGAATAAGCAATATAAATTAACATAATTTCTTTTACAGATTATTGATTGTCCCATCTGCAAAACAGTGGCTCAGTCATCTGAAACTTCCCCTCCCCACATCCAAAAAATATTTCTCCATCTCTATCCATCCCTCTCTGGAGACTGGTTCAGCTATCGCTGCGAAACAGAATCCTTAGGAACATTCCTTCACCGGCGTGTTAACTTTCACGACCTATCTTGGCAAGCAGCATACGTATTCTATTCAGATCCACTATGCATAGTGCCAACTCTGAGAATTGTTGCAAAAGGTGAATATCAAGTAAAAAACTCCTCAACTATTGTCTCAGGAGCTTGGAATGTTGACTTTCAAGTTACATCAGCAGTGTTAACACCTCTGGATGTTGGGATTGTTAATCATTTGAATGGTCATGAAAACAACTCTTGTGGAATCACCGGTCAATGGCTATTGGGACAATCAAAAGAAATAACTTCTACATTTGGTTGTGCTGGATTAGGGATTGTTGTACCTAGCATGCGTTTCCAAATACTTTACATTGATACAACCAAGGAAGGAGCTAAGTTGTTATATCTTGGTGTAACTGATACTGATTATCGACAATATACTGAAAATGAAAGGCCAACAGCTTATCAGACGCCATTAATACATTGTAAGGATGCGTATGAAAATTTAGAGGATAATAATATTGGACCTATTCCAAATGCTTTGTTTAGTAATGGATGTCAAATGAAATTTAATTTTGATTTGATTGTATTTTTTCTTTACATTTGTCGAATTGTGGCAACTTAAATACTTTAAGTAATTAGAAAACATGGTGTTTGTGAAAAGCAATGCTATAGCTAACCAATAACATTAGCTGTGATGTTTTCTAAATGTATAGATGGATAGTTTCTGGAGTTATTGGTCTATATAAAGGCGAATTCCCACTTTGAATAATTTTGAATGCCAGAACGATCAGTACCATCTCTATCTAACGTACCCTGGAACAAATTTTATCATTCTTTTTGCATTTATTCTACAATATACCAGAGATGAATCTTGATTACTATCTGCAACAAATGACCAATCTCCATTAGTCAGAGTTTGCGAAGGAGAATTTGAACCTGAACCCCAGATCATGTTCCAGGTTTTTTTTGGCTGTGATTGGTTGTCACCCATAGTAAAATCGTAAAATCTACAGAGTGGGAATCGAACTCGAACTATACTTTTTGCGATAGATAGTCAATGAAAATTATGCAAAGTGGGAACCAGCATTTACAGAAAAGCAAAGTCCTTTCAGATGTAATTAATTTTCAGTTATTAGCTTAAAATGATTTTTCCATGTTTCCTCTTTCTGTCTCTTAACCTCTAATTTTGTCACTGATTGCCAGTTTGAATCAGCCAGTTATTGATAGCAAATTTTCTATGAACAAATGCTTTTGACTTTTGCTACGATATCTTTTGCTTATTTGTGTATATAGAAACAGCGGTCACTGAAGATCACTTGGGAGACGTCTAGTTGATACATCTCGTGCTTAAAGTCTAGTTTCAATTTACCGTATAACATTTCCCTTAACGTATTAATGAATGACGCATGAAGTTTCCTGAAAAGATCTAATATTATACTATGTACAACTGCGATTGTAATTCCCTTTGACTCATAGCGACATGGAACTTCAATTCATTGCGCCAATTGTATCGGGGAGTCATCTAGTGAGAATTTTAAAAAACTAATCAAGGTTGAAGTGCAAATTTTTTTAAATATTAATGAACATTTAAATTGTTCTTATTATATAAAACTTTTTAAATATTTATAAATGTGTACAACAGTGTGGTTTCAGTTAGTTTGGACCCGTAGAGGTAGAATACATACATCCGCACTAGTAACGTCGTAACTTCGTAAACTCACATTTTGCAGGAAATATTTTTCTACTTTGCTAAAATAAAAACCATGCGTTCACATAACAATAAACTAGCAGTAATTTTACACATAAAATGCTGGAACTAAAAAAATACTTATCTCCTAAGGCCTGAATTTATAACTCTAATTAAAAATTATCCTCGTGAAAAACGATCCTCCTTCCCGTGCAAACATAAATTTGAAAATGAAAGAACTTTTCAATTCTTAAAATGTTAAAATGTTTTCATTTTGATGTTATAATATCAAGACATAGAGCCTATCATATAAAACATCGTAATTCCGTAACCTCAACTAATATCCCTAGATGGCGCTCCATTATCTTCCGCCTGAGGCCGCTAATCGAGCCCATTTTCCAAGACACCAGTCGGGATACCTCGTCTCCGTCCGGTCATTTGTACAACTTTAGCTACACACCAGTTTGCTCCAAGCGAATCGCCGCCAACACGAGTTCACCATCCGGATAAAGAAGCCCCTCGTTGTACGTGCCTGACCGCTCAACCGAATAATCGAGGTAAGGAAAACGAGCATTTATCGTTACACAAAATGCCTGCAAAACATCCCATACAAAACTTGTAAACACGCCCTCTTTCCTTAAAAAAAACAAGACATAAAAAACAACTGCTGAATACGTTTATTATTTTTTTTAAATGCATAAACCTCAAATGTTTTTATTTGCATTTAAAATTTTCTGGGTCGGAAAAAAAAATAGGGTTTTTGAAATTGACATTAGTACAATGAACCATGAACATTTGTGAAATAACACGCCACTTGACACAATCAGTTTTTAGCCTAGAACCAACCAACCTTCACCGCTTTGACGCATCACTGAACACACTCTCCCCCCTAAGCGTTCGACCTTCACAAATTAAAAGGGGCTGTGGTTGAGTAGAACTAGTAGAGTAAATTAGTTCCAATATTAAAAAGGATTTTTTTCGGATTTCGGAACAAAATACAGTTTTTGTGAATTGAAACAGCGCCAAGGACATGCAGAAGAAATGTCAACAAACGAAAAAAAATCGCCTTGTAATGATAATTTACACAAATAAGGAAATAGGTATTCATATTTAAATTTCGCTGAAAATTCAGTTTCCTCAATATAACCCAAATTAATTCCATATGCGTTTTATCTCACGTGTAATCATAAAGAAAAATGTCTTCCAGCAGTTTCTAGGAAGTCATTAATTCCGTACTTTTTTCACTTCTCTCGCTTATTCAATCACAGCAAATTCTTATGATGTTGAAATGTCTCACACTACATTTTATTTCCTCTTTTCATCTTTGTCACTGAATTTTTTAACCCACCTAATAAAAATTCTGAGCACGTTTACTACAGGGGTTTTTCAACCATTTTCTGGTGAACATGTGTGCCGCGCCCTCTGACGACGGCACGTGCATTTCGATTCTTACACCCACCTTGTATTACCCTCCCTAAGGGGGTTTGCTAAAAGGGGACATCCACAATACAAAGGAAATACACTATTATTTTTATCAATAGACACGTGTGTTTAGAGTTAAGCACTCCCTTAAATGTAAATTTTGTGAGGAAATTCTTTGAAATGTCACTTTTGACATGCCGAATTGTGTTTGCAGCGTTGTAGATGGCGTAATTAGGCTGTTATTCTTATTATGAAGTTGACATAGTGAGAGATTGTTTCAAAAAAACGGGCCTTGTGTAGAAATGGAGGCGTAGAATGTGCAAAGTGAGTCGTTTTAATTTACACTTATTATAAAGTTAAATTAATAACCCAAAATCAAATCAGTACAAAATCATAAAAGTGAATACTACTACAATACTACAAAAACCAATGACTAAAAGCTATTAATATTAAACGAGATTTTCCATTTAACATCCCTAAAGGAGGCCAGGGCAGGACCTCCAAGGGGAACTCTGGAGAGACCACATGAAAGTGGGAAGTTAAAGACATGTATTACTCAAATCTCACTACTAGATTAATTGTTGTTAACCAGTATTGAATACAATACTACAGCAGTTGCTTCTTCATTTTGTAACAGTAACATAATTGATTCGACAATACAAGTGATTGAACTATTACAACTAGAATTGTATGTTGTAATTACATTCTAGATATTTTGTTTCTGACAATAAAAACTTTTTACATGACTCAATATTTTATAATTATCTGAGCTTATTATCACATCCTCTAATGATAGAGAGTGCTGAGAATACATTCTGCAAACATTGAACTCGTTCTTCCATTAGTATGCAATGCATATCAGTTTTTAAATGATACGAGCAAGAAGCAAATATGACTCAACTAAAGTATAACCATCTGCTACTGTTTTCCTATATTTCTCGTATTCTAATATTGATCTATTATTTTTGATAATATCCAAACCTCTAATAACACGTAAGCAAGCTGATGATATTAATTTGAACCATCGTTAAATCCTATTTTGAGATTAATCTTATTACGAATGTCTACTGATCCCACACTAAAACCACAAGTTAGGAATTGTGTAATTCTTAGAGACTCTAATGTTTATAAATGTTCCTGAGAACGTGTATTTATTTTATTCAAAAATTCAAGGTTATGGACATTGTAGCAACAAGTGAAGTTGATACAAACTATACAAATGAAATAAAAGTCTGATTTTGACTTAATGAAAATAAGAAGAGGAAAAATATTTAATTTGATTATTAATATTTTTGATACTTCCTGAAAAGGAGAGTGAAGAAAAAGACATTTAAAAAAAAAATGAAATTAGAACAGGCGTCTGCTGTTTGCATCAAGTTGAATAGTATTTTCAACAAGCTTTACAGGGGTCAGTGACCCAATAGAAGAAAGAAACAAGGCCACCCATTGGAAGGATATATAAATCAGACTGAATAACGCACCGTATGTCGATAATTTTAATTAAGAAATTGAATAATTTGTAATATTTAAGAATCTAATCTAAAGTCTACGTTTTAGAAGTATTTTGAAAGAGGAAATGAAGCTTAACACCCACTAACAACTGCTTCAGCCAAAAGTGACAAAATAACACTGTATAATATCACCACTATACTATTGCTTGAAGAAGAACTTAAATGTTTAGCAAATATTATACCTGGCAAGACCAACACTTTTTTAGCTATCACATCTTTTCAATCAAAAGACACACGGGAAGAGAAGTATTGTCACTGGTTGCCACCAGAACAACATAATGAACAAGTTTATAAGTCACACACATATGTTAGTTATGAAAAAGAAGAAAGGAAAGACCAATCATAAGAAGATTCTGCACATCCCAAGTAAAAAAATTTGTAAGTAATTGGCCGCTTTTTTTTTTTTTACAAAAAATTTACTAAATTTTATAAATTATGCAAAAATTTTGTAAAATTTTTGTGAAATTTTTGCAAATTGTCAAATATTTTGCAAAAATTTTGTAAAAAAAAAGCGGCCAATTACTTGCAAAAATTTTTTGCAATATTTAAAAATTTTTTTTCTTGGGCACTATCTATCCAATATTTTGAAAAAATTGCAATAAACTGGTTTACATATAATACAGCATTGTATTAGTTTTGTTTTATTTCTTAAAGGAGAAAAATGACTAGTATTTAATTTAAGGGCCAATATCAGCAGGTGGACATTTTTTAAACACTACTTCTCCTTAAAAAGTAAATGGGTTAGAGAGCTAGATAAGAGTAAAAAGTCAGTCAGTCAGGATTACCTACAAATAAATAGGTTTGTTGTCTGTCAGGACTGAAAATTGATGTACTTTTTCAAAAAATTTCAATATAATCTTTAATAAAAAAATAAAAAGCTCTCTGTTATTTGGATGGGTAATTTACATGTACCAACAGAGATCTTTTATTCAGAAAGGGAAACCACTTGTAAAATGATGCAACATT
Source organism: Pachymerium ferrugineum (assembly GCA_034686365.1). Lineage (NCBI taxonomy): Eukaryota > Metazoa > Arthropoda > Chilopoda > Geophilomorpha > Geophilidae > Pachymerium > Pachymerium ferrugineum. The sequence goes on along the minus strand of JAQGAS010000141.1, from coordinate 40,425 downwards.
TAAATGCAATGCATCCATCAATTCAGATAACAATGGAACAATGCTGTTATTTGTGGAAGCAGAATTATTTTGATCAACTTTAGAATTACTTTAACACTGTTAAACAAACAGAAAAAATTAATCAAAGAAAATTACTTGATATAACAAGGAAAATCTTTATGATTGAATAAAAAAAGTCATTTCAGCCTCATAATTTTCAGCAGTTATTACCTCATTTAGACAATTTTTTGCCACTTTTCCAAGTGTTTCTTTCTCTTTTAGTTCAACACCCCTTTTTAGCATTTAGCACCACTTGTATGACTGATTGCAGGTTGAATTGAGGTCAAATTACACATTCAGCAATTCAACATGACCTGCTCACATCAAACTTGAAGTTATTAAAAAAAAAAGATTTGATGGGTTTGATCAAAGGGGATGTTGTCTAAAAAGAAAATTTTCAGGGCAATTTTTTTGTTTGACTTACATTTTTCAAAACTGCAATAAAATTTCTCTAGTATGACATTTATTGATGATTAAGTCCATGAATAGTAAATACTAATGTCTAAAGGATTTTCTTATTATTGAATCCTCAGGCTAGAAACTGTGTTTTGACAAATTGGCAGGTGGAATTTTGATGAAGAGGAAGAAAAGGTTATGAAAATATTCTGGATAGAATGATTTGCACTACAGAGACCTAAATATGAAGCCATAAGTGCAAAGTCAGTGCATTACATTCTTCTCTACTTGTGTGTTGACAGATTTATGAAAGCATCATGGGAATAAATCTAACTCATCCTAGGGTTTAATTTATAACTGTTTGAGCCTGTTTTCACAAATGTTGCGTTGCAAGGAGTTACTAAAGCAAACTACATCACTGTTTTAGGTGTGTTGAGATCAGCACCTTAGAGCAGTTTTATAAGGGGGTATGGATTTTTGAAGTGGTTTAAGGTGGAGTTTATAAATCAAGTAAATGGTGATGGGCTGTACCTTGGTTTGAAGGCAGGTTTAATAGCTTGGCTAAATCCTATCCAAAGAAAATAAACTGAGCTTCAGTATAACTGTAGTTTTTTTCCAAATGTGTAGGAAAATTGCAGTGAAAAAATACTGCAGATAAACTACAGAAAAATTACAGAAAAACTACAAGAAAACTGCAAAATACACTACAAGAAATCTGCAAGAAAAACTTCAGGAAATTACAGTGAAAAAATAATACAAGAAAATCACAATAAAACTTTAGTGAAACTGAAGTAAAATTGCTTTACTCAGTAAAAGTGCGTAGGTAAACTGCGCAGCCCAAGTAAAAAAATTTGCAAAAATTTTGCAAGTACTTGACCGCTTTTTTTTTTACAAAAAATTTCCAAAATTTTATAAATTTGGAAAAAAATTTGTAAAATTTTTATGAAAATTTTGCAAATTATCAAATATTTTGCAAAAATTTTGTAAAAAAAAAAAGCGGCCAATTACTTGAAAAATTTTTTGTAAAATTTTTGCAAATTTTTTTACTTGGGAACCACAGTAAAAGGTCGAAGTGTTTTAGAATTACTGCAGTTCTCTGAAAATTGTAGGTAGACTGTAGTTTTACTGCAGTTTTTGTGATAAATAACTGCCTTATTACTGCAGTTTTTCCAAACTGCAGAAAACCTAGAAAACCTGCAATAAAAAACAGCTGATAAAAACCACAGTAAAAATTTAGGATTACTACATTTGTCTGAAAACTTCAGAAAAACTGCAGTAACCTATAGTTTTACTGTAGTTTCGCGAGCGCTTTTTTTTTTAGCTGGGTAACAATCTAAGACTTACAGAATAAATTGTATCTATTATTTATGAGAATGTTAGATATGGTCGAAGTGTTGGTCACAAGAACTTCAAACCCATAATATGAAGAATGAGATTTTTGTCAGGCATTAGCTTGCAGCATTTATCTTTGTTTTGACATTTACATGGAGAAACAATTCATCATTAGTCAATAAGGAGGTCAGCCTTTCAGCAATTCAGAGTGGTGCGTCGTCCTACTCAACATCTTGAATTTAAATCCTTGTTATAGTTGTGAATGAAAAAGTGAAACCATTCGTGAGGCTGCACAAAATCTTGTTGGTGCACTACCTAAATCCTATTTCACACCTGCTACTCATTTGAAAAACACTGTTGTACTGAACCAGCAGGATAGAATCCCTTTACAAGTTGCTGCACCTGGTGTTGATAAAGCAAAATTAAAATTAGTTGCTACAAGATGGTGCTTATGGCCGATAAAAGAGTTATTATTAGATTTCTAAGTATCGAATAACTTTTATATTGGGAGTTTAAATAGGAGTTGTCAAACAGCAAATTCCAAGTTGTCTGTCATTCAAAGAAAAAAAGTTGTTTTGAGTTAGGAAAAAAGATTAAGTTTTTGTCAGGAAATGGAATGCATGTTTCTGCACATTTAACTACTACACAGTTAAAATTTAAATGTTTTTCCTGTGACAAGGTCACCCTTTATCAACATCTTCCTTTAACCATTTCCTGTCCATTCACATATTTCCATAGACCATTATGATAATAGTAAAATACTGTGCAGCTGCAGCTGTCATGCCTAATTGACACCTATCTTGAAAAGCTTTCTACATTTTCATGCAGTTTATTGTTAACAAACATTTCAGATAATTTTTTTTACATTAAATTGTGATCATTAAATATTATTATTGACTTTAAAAAACAAAAAATTTAAAATTTCAAACTAAACCTGCAGTTTACATGCAATATTTTTTAGTAAAAAAATAAAAATAGAAAGTAATTACATTAATTTAAAGAACGAAAGAAGGAAAGAAATACAACCAGTAGCTGCCAGGGCCATATGCGTAGAAACAACCAAAAACCAATAAAAAACTACTACAACACTAAATATACTAAACTACACAAAAAAAAAAAAACTGCGAACAGAAATAGTAAGTCAAATCACTAAAAAACAAATACTTTAAAAACAAAAAACTAAAGGAAAACTAAATATTGGCATGTAAACCGGCATCCGAAATAAATTGCAACAATAAGGTTAATATCAATTAATAATTGGTACCTAGCCATAAATTTTCTTACCAAGAGACAGAAAGCTAAGCATTGTTATATGTGACCGTATACAGTATTTACATTGAGAGATCATTGACCTCAGTTTTATTTTTATCCAGGACCATAAAACATGAAATTAATGTACAATAGAAAACTACAACGACATCTCAAGCCTCCTTGACCATAATAAAACCAAACTCTTTTGTCTTCAACGTTGCTCATATTCAAATTTTCGTTTCTTCTTTTCACCATATGTGAATGATTATGTAATTAGCCGACGTCTGCTGTACAGTACTAACTGATGACTCTATTTTTAGAGTGTGAAGACATTTTTCTCATGTACTTGCTAAACAGTAAGCACCTTAAAAAAAGTGTGAATTTATTAGTGACACAGTTTCAATGAAATAAGATGCAAGTTTTTAAGGAAGTCACGAACTGTTTATTGAAACATGTTTTTTTTCTTTTCTTTCTTCTTGTTGCACAATTTGTGGTCTTTTGACAGCACAATGAACTTTGTCTTTCTTTCTTATTTTTATCATCAGATATGACTGAAGTCCAGAATGGAGGTACACAACTAGAAGAAAGAAAAGTTTATTAAAGGGTCAAACATTTGGAAACCTTTGAACTTTGATGATAAGCACGAGAATTACTGACTGAATGAAATGAGTAAGTTCGTTTTTTTTCTAACTTGAGGTTTTCCATATACATTGTGAGCAACAGATTTTACAAAGATTCAATTCAGTAAGAAATTAAGATTTAGATTTTACCCAAAATTGGTGAATTATGTTTTACCAAGAAAAATAGTTTTGCAGTGTGTGTTTATGTATAGAAATCACGTAGACATGTGCTAAACTCATTAGCGGATTGGGTTAATGTTTATGGGAAAACGTTGAAGAGGTCTGTGACACTATAAAGAATGTAAAGTTTAGTAAAACTGTTTGACAGTCATTACATAAACTAAAATGTGTGGTACCATTATTTTGACAACATTCAATTTGATGTTAAATGCAGATACAAGTGAAGTAACTTTGATAAATCTTGTAATCTGTACTATTATAATTTAAATTGTGGCAATTACAACTGATTATAATTTAATCAATAGTGATTATAAGTTAAAAACATTAGATCGAGTAATTACTAATTTTGAAATGAATGTATGCAAGTATTATACGAACAAGTCTGGTCAATTGTAATACAGATATGCCAAGTGCAAGACCAATACTATTACCAATATCACAAAATAATGCAATAATTGAATAATCTGTCACTTCCTTAATATATTCAATGATGTTACTTGTCATAAAGAAACTAATGGCATCAATGCCACCATAAAGCTCATTAGGCTCATTGTTATACAAAATAACTTTAGCATTAACAATACTATATTGACACGAAGGTGTACAATTGCATAAGTTTGTCAAATTGTTTGCAATTGTAGTAAACTTTTGAAGACTTTTCCTTGTCACTTGGGACATACGACATGAATTGTCAGATATGTTTACAAGAAATGGCAATCTAATTAATAAAAAATAGTAATTTATTGAAATTAAGATGCAATTAAGAAACTATACTTGCAAATATCCGATTTCTTTATTTCTTCAATGAGACAATCATTTTGACATTTTTTGAACTGGTCATTTTTCACACAAGGGTTGTTTAAAGTGTTTTCTTTTTCGACCTAGAATTAATCACATTGAATTTTTGCACAAGAGATAGAACAGAAAAAGGTGACCTCAGTGACAAAAATGTCGTTTACTTCTGTTGTGTGTAAAGATAATTGTGTAAATTGGTAAATGTTTTGATAATCCTTATAATCCAGAAGATAGTTTCCCAAAAAACCCTTTATACAGATAAAAATATTAGATACACAGCTTTAACTTTATTTTATTACAACACCTGAAATCCTTTTTTACAGTTTTGTTTTCCTGATATTGCAACAGTAAAGCTTGTAGCAGCCCCACTGTGTTCCATGGGAGCTGTTAAAGACAATTATATCAATACACAGTTTAGTACATGTGTAAGAATTTATTTACAAAATCTGTAGTAATTGCAATTTCCATATGGTGTAGGCACAATTGACCTATCAGCTTTTGGAAACTTTATGTGTTCCTAGGGAATTTTTAAATTTAATAAAAATATTTACCACAACTGATCTCTAACTTACATTGTCGAAATGAATGGGCACATCACCCAACTGTGTTAACTTCCAAATATCATTCAATGAATAGTTTGGTATCTTTAATAATTCTGGTAGGTCAATATCACATTCTTGAGTTGAGTTTGTCCATTTATTTCGAATCATTTTTCCTTTAGCAGAATACAATCTAGGTGTATCACCACAAAGTATAAATGGTGGAAAAGTGACATTCTGCGAATATTCTTGTTTGACAAGATTTCGTACACGGTTGCTTAATAAATAGGAAATCCTGTCTTGAATCATAAATATTGCCAAACTAAAGCAGAGTAATGTAGATACAAATTGAAAAATGTAAATCAATTTAGAAGTTTTTGCTTTTTCTTTAGTTATTGTGTTGTAACAATTTGAGATTTGATTCTCAATTGGATTGAATCTCTTCAATCTCTTGTAGAAGAAATAAAGACATTTCCCTGCCAAGTCAAAAGTGGACAATAAACAAATTCCCATGTATAAACCCAAATTGCCACCAATATCAGCCAATAAACTAATTTGATCATAGGAAAAACGTTCATTGAAACTCATGTGTTGTTTACCAATTTCTACTATAAGTCTTGGCTTCTGACTTTGCCAAATGCGATTCCAAAGTGTGTAGCTTTCTTGATGGCAGGTAACAGGACAATTGCACTGAGTGTGAATTTTAGGAGCCAAAATAATCTCAACAGCTGTCCCGTATGCTTTGTACGCATTTGATGAATTGCATGTTGGGTAAGTTACAGATTGATCAAAAGGGGGTAATCTGGAAAATTGCGCATTATTGCTTGATCCGTGTTTCTGTTCAGTGAAAACTGTACCTGCAGCTAACTCTTTTTTTGATTTTATTGAGGACACAAGTTTTGTAACATTTGTATAGAATATGATCATCAACACAAGGTTTTCGTGCAGTATTGACAAAATTGTACTGAAAATGTAAACTCTTACATATATTGAATAGTCTCTAAATGGATGTAATCACTCACTGCTCTAATAGTTGTATGAAAATGGTACGCATGCATGTTATCAATTGAAGCATATGCTATATAGTCAATTTTTTGGTGTATTGCGACCTTAATAATAAAAAAGTTATGAAAAGTTATGAAATAATAGGGCGAAGTCGCTTCGGCAGTTCTAATAATGGCCGCAGTATTCTAATAATGGTGCTGCGTCGGTACTGCCAGATGGAACCGGAAATGAATTCCATCTGGTAGTACCGACGCGCCACCATTGTTAGAACTGCGGCCATTATTAGATCTGCCGAAGCGATATCGCCACATTAATTTGGTTTAAGACTGTACAAAAAAATTGAAGGGTAGATATTTGTTGGGAAAATCTATAGTGTGCTCGTAAGTTGTGGCCGTTTCTTTTTCATAATCTACAAATTACAATTGGTGGAAAGGAAGACTTTTCAAAATGTGTTTAAAACCTATGAGAGCATTAATTTTTATCCTAAAATATATAATTTTAAAAATATTCAAGTGAACACACAATTTTTGCACTAATTTTCATGTATTACAGTACCCACTACTCAAGGGCGCCCCTATTTTAGTACTACAAGTGCACTAGAGGTTAAAAAAAAATTGTGATTATTCTTGGTTATGCTAAATGTGGGTAAATGTAATAACATTTGAGAGTGCGCTTTTAGTACGAAATGCTGCCACTGGAAGTAGGGGCGCCACTGAGCACTGGGTGCTATAGCACACTAATAAATTGTTTTGTATAAAACTATTATATGCAAAATTCATTTTATCTTACTAGTCATATAGGTACAGCGCCCAAACAGGTGTTGTGCCACTACAGTTTCATCCTATGGGTACAACAAATTTATTTGTACCACACAAAACTAAAGGAAATGATTGCATAGAGAAATACATTTCTATTTTGTTCCTTGCCAATCGAATCATTTTCGTAGTCCCAAATTTTATCGATATCAACTTCGTCATCATCTTCTAAACTAGCTGCTATTGGCAACAAAGTGCGTTTGAAGTTCATAGAATTATTTAGATGAGATATGACGTAATCGTTATCAGGTGAACAAACAAAAACTCTTGCTATTTTTTGTGGCGATGCCTCTTCAAATTTAACATCTACAGCTGTTGGACGTTCAAAATAGTAAGAAATTCTATCTTGGGTTTGATAGCAGAAGATTGTGAAGCAAGTGAAAATGATGAAACCCCAAACGTATCTTAATGTAGATGTATATTCCGAGTTAAATATATCGTGGTATTCTTGCGGCAATTTGTCTTTTTCATGTTGCAGAGTGAGTAAGAATTTCCTCACTTGGTGGCCAAGTGCTGCTTTATTCCAGCCTGTCGTCATAACTAATAATTAACAAGGTTAATTGTTGCACAAAGAGAAATAAGGCTTAACGTCACCGGTAGCTACTAGGGCCACATGCGACAGGACAACACTGTATAAAATACAAAAACAAAATGAGTAAAATTAAACAAGAACACAACTATTAAAATTAATAACTTAAAAATATTGCAGTAGGTAATATAGTTTTTTTTACCGTTGTGCAATGCTCTCAAATACAAGTAATTATTATATTTTTCTGTTTATAAAATGATGAACAAAATGATTTCACCTCCGCCCTTGGCAACATCAAATAAAGAATAACTATTCAATGTAATAAACATTAATGATATTGATTCGAAACCCATTAAATAATTGTCTTACCAGAAATAACAGTTTAATTGAAGTGAAAACTGATTTTTGAAATCCATTCGAAAAATTAATTTTACAGGTAATGCAAACTTTAATTATAATAAAAACGTGGTTTCAAATTATTTAATTAGATAGAAGAAAAATATTAAAAAGACATTAGTAAAATTGTAAAAGAAGAAGATTAGGGGTTAATGCCATCAGCAACAGCTTAAAACTATGTCTACCTTATTTTTCTTAAAAGTTAAAAAATCTTTTTATTATAAAAGTGATAATAAATATTTTTTTTTTTTACAAAAATTTTGCTAATTATATGACAATTTGAAAAAATTTAACAAAAATTTTACAATTTTTAGTAAAAATGCGGCCAATTACTTGCAAAATTCTTTTGCAAAATATTTGCAAATTTTTACAGATTTTATTTTATGATAATAAGAATACTATAAATATAAATTGGCCTAGGCCACGCATGACCAACTAGATGGGCCATGTTTTGCCACGACCTGCACAGGCTGGTTAGGTTAGAGCAGTATTAATAAACCAAAGTAAGGACATCCTGATAGCAGCTATTTTGTGCCAAAATTTTTTCAAAGATGGACCGTTAAAAAAAAACAAAACATCAGAAAAATTTCAAAAAGAATGACACCAAGATAAAAAGTCTTTTAATAAAAGGGACCCCACGGGACGTATGGAAAATTTCCTACAAGATCGCATTGGAAATTTTTCGAAAAGAAATTAAGATTTATTGAATTTGTGGGGCCTAATAAGAAATCAATTTCCTATTGGTTTCCATTGATTCCAATAGGGGATTGACCAATTTTGCAATAAGAGTTGGAAGACTAACAGTCTCAATTTCTTATAAGGCAATTTCCACCATCAAGTTTTGGAATACCCAATTTTCCTACCCAAACAAATCCCAAATACTTTTACCTATTATAATCAAAAAGCCGGTTCTGCTTACTAAGCCTAAGTAATTACCATAGGTGTGAAACGCGTCCAAGAAAAAAACCACTAATCTCTCAGACTGAAAGGCATCATTTTGACATATACGATTAACAATTAAATTAAACAAAAAAAGTAAGGCCACTCAAGTTATAGTGAAAAAAAATTACATTTCTTGAGATCACTTATCTTGATATCGATACTTGACATTACAAGTCGTTTGCCGGTAGTTTAAAGTGAGTTAAGAAATAGGAAAAAAAATTTAAGAAACATTAATTAAATGAAGAAATTAATTTTGTGTTCACTTCAAATGGTTTTTGTGAAATTAAGGGTTTTGGTAACATGTGTTTTATCTGTTGGTTTTTGTAAGCTAAACTCTAATGGTGTGTATTTGAGGTTGGCGCCACTTATTCTGTGTCAAGGTAGAAATAAATGGTGTAAATGTATCTGGTCCTTGGTTTGAAGATAACCTTACCTGCAGTTGTGATAAAAAGTTTGAAGAACTCAATTTCTGGCTAGTGACACTTTATCATTATTGGATCATTTCTATATCCAATTAGGAGGCTAACTAGAAATTTAGGCCAATAGGATATCTAGAGGAACAATGTTATTGTAAAGTCTTTGTTAATTGGTCCTGGAATTTGTATTTTTGTTGCCTTCGTGATGTTAAAGTTTCGATTCCACAGTTAAATTTTAAAAAAATTGCAGGATTACTGCAGTTTTCTTGTAGTTTTTATTTATTTAATTGTAGTTTTTCAATAAAAACTACAATTAAAAAAAAAAACTATAGTTTAACTGCAGTCTTTTAAGTTACACTTTTAATTATAAATAGTGTAAATGTTAGTATGTTTAATATTAAGAAAGAACTGTGGGCAATTCAACTTTGTTACATTTAATTGATATTATAACAAATTTACTCTTTTTTGGGCGATAGTTTGACCAGCTTTTATTATTTTTGACATAGTTTGAAAACAATTTAATCAATTTTTGATGCAATTGAAAATTCCTCCCAACTTGATAATTCTCTAATCAATATATGCGACAGTACAAATCTTGACTAAAATACTAAAGTAATAGTAAAAACCAATTCAAAAATAAATAACTTCAAAAAACTTTTAACTTATTAGCTTTTACTTACAAATTTAAGAATACTTAGATTTATGTTATAACAAATGGGCAGTACAATGTACCACCTGCTTTTTATACATTTTTAAAATATAAAATTCCATAGGCTTCATGAATGTAAAGCAACCACTCTCCACTTTCCTTTCAGAGAAGACTTATGAAATTACTCCACAATTTATGTGAATTCTAATCATATGATTCAAGGTTTTTTTCGTTTCTCAATTTTTGTGGTTAACTTAATTATGCAAAAATTGCCACCAGTGTTTATATAAGAATTTCAATTTATAACGTGAGTAACGTTTGGGTTAAAAAGAAATTAATCTTGATGGCCTCCTTTTCTTCACTTTAAATTGAAAGTGATGAGTATGAGTTAGAGAAAGGCATTCTGTAAATTATAACAGACCCTGACTTGCAAATTTTTACCATCAAAAACTAAAATATGTAGAAATTTAATTCGAAACTTGAAAAAAAACTATGTCAAGACTAAGTACATAAACCATTCAATTTCACACTCTAATTTTTCAGTACATTACCATCACATAAATTTCAATTTAAACCATTAAAAAGTTCCAATTTCTTACACTTAAATTTATTAAATTTAATAACAATATTTTTTATATAAAAAAAACTGCAGTAAAACTGCAGTTTTTTTCTAATACTGCAGAAAAAAATTAGTTTTTTTCACTTTGAATTTTATAATCGGCCAAAGAAAAAGGTAAGAAAACACAGAAATCCAATGACCAGGAAATTTATTACCTGCCCGTTTGGGTGAAGGTTACACTTTAGTAATAAATAAACTAGCCAAGAGTTGTTTTGTTGGGGCATAGGGTGGAGTGAGTGAATTCTTGTAGGGCGGAGTCCTCAAACATCATATTGTAGAAGTTTGCAAGAAAATACTCACAATACAACTCTCAAAGTTGCAACCGAAGACAAATTACCCAAATTATCGGCTGATCGTTTGTTTAACCCCTTTTTATCTATACCATTACTTAAATTTAAAAAAAAAATTAATATTTTAAGTACCTTAAGTGGCAATGCAATGTTTTGCATCGTTAGAAATAATTCATTTGCTATGTTCTTATCGTAATGATATCTGTGATAAATGTATGACAAGATTCCTTTTAACAGTAGTAGAAAAAATATTCATTATATCCGGAATTTATTAAATGCATTATTCAGTTTTAAAAAATTGAATGAAAAATTTTCGGAAAAATCTAATTAAAAAATTGAATTTTTTAATTTTATAAAATGGAGATTAGATGCAAAGCTATTACTCAGTGACTAGCCATCTTTAGTTTTTTTATGGTAGAGTTTTTTCTCACTTTAATGAGTTCCACTTTTATTAAGTTGAGTACATAGATTAATTTACTCATTAACGAACGTGAGATTCATCACTGTTTTAATTTCATTGCTATTCTTTTTTCCCCCCACTGGAAATTAACCTGATGGTTGTAATTTCAAGGTGGACCGTTTCATGTCATTTGTCATCAGTATGAAGATACGATGACACTACACTTTTAGAAGGTAGAAAAAGGTGGAAATGAAAGAATTATGTCCAAATTATACCTTATATTTCGGTAGGATATGTTTCGATTTTATACCATTAGAAGTAGAAACTTCAACCGAAAAGAGCATAATTTCATACTTTTTTGGTAATAGGACTTTTCGCACTGTAAACAGTTGGTAGGTAGATCGTGTTTACATCGTTTTCTACCTTCTCTTCTAAAAGTGTATACAGTGTCAGTACCCTGTTATGCTACGTTAGCTTTCACGCTATTACGTATCAGTAGATTGTACGTTAGTTTATTTATTACGATTTACGCTACGTAGTTTTAACGTTGTCTTTTTTACGTTATGTTATTTATTACGTTATGCTTGACATTGGATTGTGTATTACGTTACGTCTTAAGCTACCCTCTTCTAGATTTACGGTTTAATATAATTCGTTGTATAATACGCTACGGAGTCACGTAAACATGACGTCACACATCAAAGTTATATAAAGTAATTTAATTAGTTTTCTAATAAGTTTGTTTAACTTGAATTTGCTCACATAACTTGGATAAATTGTACTGAGTTGAAGTATCTGGATAAGTAACACCTGTTTATTTTATCTAAATAATATTCCAGATATTTTTTTAGTTGTCTTTTCTGGTCATGGGATAGGATAACTGCCCAGGAAAAAATATTGGAAAATTTGGCAAAAATAGTAATTGGCCGCATTTTTTTAAAAAAAATTTTGCGAAATATTTGAAAATTTGCAAAATTGGTAAAAAAAAAAAAAAAAAAAAAAAGCAGAAGCGACCTCTCAATTGCTTTTATTACTTGGGTGATATTTTTTGAAATTTTGCGTAGCATTTTGTTTTTTGGTTTAAGATACATGTATGTAATGCCTTCCACAATATCTACATACAGTCCCAGTGCCAGGTGAAAAAAAAAAAACTGCAAATTTCCTTCAGTAAATTGATCCTACTGCAGAATAAACTTGCAGTAAAATTGCAGTTAGAAAACTGCAGTTATAGGAAAAATGGAGGTAAAACTGCAGTAAAACGCGGTCAACTTACTGCATTTTCCAACAATTTCAAGCGTTTTGCAGAAAAAACTGTAGAAACACTGCAGTTTTGTTCCTGCCTTTACAAATGGCAGGATATGACATTAATGAAAGCAGCGCCAACTAGTGACTGCTAGTTGCTAGTTGCATATGATGCAACAAACAGTAAGTCATTAGTTTTAATTTGTTGGTTACTGTAAGTTTAATAGATAAACAATTATAGATATATTTTGTACACACATTGACATCATTAAAACTTTTTAAGTAATCTCAAGACTAATTGCTAGCCACTGTCAGTTTCGAAGGCTATCCTATACCTTAGGCAAATAATATCACTCAAGGCCTAATGGGAGGAGTATTCTGTTCATTTCTACTTCAATATCTTATACTTACGACTGTCTTGTTCACCTCATCTGGAGAATTGCAACAACAAATACACTTGACATGAAACTTTGTTTTTTGTTTCACATTTTGCAACCACTCAATTATGAACGCATCATTAAAGAGCAGAGAGACTAATGCCAACTTGTGACCCTTGTCCATTCCTGGAAAAGTACAGAGGAATAGGCAACTTGAAATGCAACAGGTCGGCTAAGACCTTGATGTCTCTGTGAAATGAGGTAAGGAACAAAAAAATAAGCTATTGTGACCTAGTGTCACTAAGTGTCGGTTGTAAACTTAAAAGACTAAGGTTTTATTTTTAATAAAAAGTTTCCAAAATGGAATTTAATGAATTCATGAAATCAAGTTCTCAGTTCCTGATCTTACTGCTAAAACAGTTTAGTGAACTTGATTGACGAATGGTTATGTTTACTTACATTTTATAGCAAAGAGTTAAGATTGAGTCAAAAGACAAATGAAAAGTCATACATCAAAAGTTATGTGAGGCATAAAGAAACCAGTCTTTAACCACAAAACGTGCTTCATTTAACCCATATTACACGAATCCATTGGGGAAAATGGATTGCACCTGTCCTTTGCTAACCGTGTAATAACTTTAGACGTGTTCGTGTTTAACTGCATTCAAGCTTGCGCAGGTTCACACTGGCTGTCAGTATTACAAATATATGTTCATTCGTATTATTAATGACAGTTGGTTGTAGATTTCAATAGTAAAATTAAAAGTGACTTTTTCTTTTTCCACTTAAGCAAAAGTTCACTATTTACTACTAAATTCACACATTCTTTTGGTTCACTTCACTTATTAAAAGACTGCACATGTATCATGCACAGTAACTGCATAAACATTGGATCAAGCGTTTGATTTTGCGTTACGTGATTGTGGATTTGATTGAAGCATCAATATCAGTTACTTTAAGAATAATTTCAAGTAATTATGTGTTTTATGATCACATATGGTTAGTGAACACATTGAAGCACACGTTTTGGAAAGGTCAGTCACCTCGTGCAAACCTTTGACCTGCACATGCGCAGTTTGTACTACTTTTGTATAAAGTAGAAGTAAAAGTGATAACCGGGGCTACATATACAAAAGTGACTTTTAGCACTTTACTTTTGACAGTCATGACGAGAAATACGTCACATCCGCCTACCAAAAGTCACATAAAGCACAAAGTCACAAAAGTGACTTTTGCCCTTCGAAGTTGAACGCACCTAATGAATTATTTTTCTTCTATTAGTCCCAAGGGTGTAAAATGGTATAAATTTGCTTTGTTTGAAGATCAATTTACAGTTTATGGTACGTAGTTAAAACTTTTCACATTTATTGTATTTAAAAAAAATCAAATATTTGCAATTTAGGTACAAACTGTACAGACAACCATGGTCAAAGAGATAGAGAGAAATGAGATTTGTAAGGTAGCCAGTGGGCTACTAGGGATTACGCTACAGGATAACAGCGTAACACAAAGTCAAATTCAGTAAAATCAGAAGTAATTTACTTCTGGTAAAATCAAGCTTGAACACACAATAAGTGTTTATTTATTACAAATGCACAAGTTGGTATTTTATTTGCAGGTCATGGATGTTGTCTGATCCATTACGCACTTACTTTCAATTAAGTTTTAAAAACGAGAAAAATAACCTTTAACGTTTAATTTATGAAATGAGACATTTGCCCAAATTTGTGGTTATCATGCAATGAGTCTGTGAAGGCAATTGCAAATGTGGAAATGGGTCAAAGCCGCATTTGGGGATCAAAAGAGAAAAGGCATTTTGAAGAAGAAAGAAAAGAAGGTTCCGCCCTTTAGAGTTACAAATCCGCCACCCAAACAGATGGAAAGAGAAGGCGCTTGAAATAACAGGTTGGGTAATAAAACCAAAAGAGATCTCTTAGCCATGGGTTCAAGAAAAAGGTTATCGCCATCTTTTAAACAAAATATGAATTGGGTGCTTAAGACAGAAAGGCGCAAGAAGCACCAATTAATGCTTCCGTATCAACTACAAGATGTAGTGGAATATATGTTTGCACTTATCGGATAAAGTAATAAGCAAGTGCAACTTTTGCAAGCATTAGAAATCAGTGTTTTGTCACAGGGGATAAATACAATACAAAATGTAGCAATAACACCAGAGTCGCCGTTCTTTCAGTCAGTTCAGACTTTTATCACTTTTTAAAATATTTTTGACAGTCATTATTGGCTACTTTTTGAATATAAATATTCAATTTGAAATGTTTTTTTTTTTTTAAATAAAAGCAAGTAAACCACAGTTTTGAATTGCCCTTCCACGCATATTCACCACATATAAACAACTCATCCTGGGTAAAAGACAGTTACATGAATGTTCACTTGAATTTAAACTACAGTACTGCAAAGTAAACTTCATACACACCCAAATTCCTTTACCTAATACAAATATATTGTCACACTCCTTTCCGTTAATTATAACGATGATAAACAACTTCAAACTAATTTTTACTCTTCACCGATAACATATTGACTAATTTCAATTCCTTTCATCAACAATTAATCAGTTAAAATTGCTTTTCATTTCACACATGTTGAGGAAGAAAAAGAAAATCACCTGAGGAATTGCATTGGCAAGCTAAAGCTGACCTGCCCATTTAACCTTCAGACTTAAAAACAGCATGGGATTAACAAAAAAAAAAAACATTTGGACTGCTTGATAAATTAGTCCATCTTTTCGCAGATTTGTATTGAAAAAGGGTTTTTTAACACAGGGTGTGCTAAATAGAGTGCATTAGCCTTCGTTAAGAACGGAGAGAGGTTTTAGAAATGCAAATTGAGATATCTCAAAATTACATTTATTCTATTTTTCCAATTAATGGGTATATATACCCATTAATTAATGGGGATAAAAAGAAGGAACAGTGACAACGACTTTAGCTTTCTATCAAAGTAATAAGATCGTTTAAAGAAAAGCCTCTTGGGAGGCCTGATGTGTTTCATACAATCTTGTTTGTATTCATGTTTTGTAAAAGAGTAAATAGTTGTGAGGAAGAAGAAAAAGGATAATTCTTAATTCCACCAGCAACAGCTATATACTGCGAGAACCAATCAAACTAAAAGACCCAAGATCAGTAAACAAAATCAGAAGAAACCACTAAGTTCCCAACTAAAAAAATTTGCTGTTTTTGATTTTAAAAAAATTTCGCAAAAATTTGCAAAAAAAGCTTTGTGGTAATTTTGTAAAATTCCTGCAAATTACATGCAAAAATTTTGCAAAAAAATTTTGCAATTACAAATTTTTTACAAAATTTCTGCAACAATTTGCAAAAATTTTACAAATTTGCATTAAAAAAAGCTGCCAATTACTTGCAAATTTTTTTTGCGAAATTTTTGCAAATTTTTTGCAAATTTTTTACTTTGCGCATTGAACAAAATACAGTTTATCTCACAGATTGTTTCATCAAAATTGTTTCAGCATACACTGTAACAACTTGTCAGATAACCTATTCAATAATATTTTTAAGTACACCTTTATGAAATGCTTTCTTTTTCCATAAGGGTGGAGTTGCTTAACAAGTGTTGAACAGGACTTTCATCTCTTTTACTCTTCCTTCTTTTTTTTTTCTGATGACATCCTGTTTAAATTTTCTAATCTCAGGCTTTCTTCACCTCTAATATTTTCCCATCTCTTTCCATTTGCAACTTGAAGGATATAATCTGTAACAGAACTTTATACCAATTATGGCTGCGTGGCGTTTGTCATCATATTATATCATTTTGTCTACTCATGTGATCCAACTTGAAAAGTAAAGAATGCTGACACATAAAAACTTGGCGCATATCAAATTTTTATTAATTTTTTATTTAATTATAGTCTTCATTCAATTTAGAATACAAGTGAAGAATTTATGGTAGTAAATTCTATTTTCAAACTATCATGACATCAATATTTAATGAAAAGATAATAAAAGCAAAGCACTTACGGAACGCCTTGGTGATAACCTTGATCCATGACACCAGATTGTCTAGTACTTAGCTGACGACCTGAAAAATGATCATTTCATGTGTATCAAGCTGACTTTACCAAATATGAATTCACTGATTTAATTTAACACAAAATTTGCTGATTAATTTTCTTGGGCAATTGTTTGAAATGTAGGGCATTTAATTAACAAATCATAAAGAGTTAGAGCAAATGACAATATAAGCTAATGGTACATAAAACGTTTGTTGCAGATTCTTATTATTGTTACAGTAATGCAAATAAAACAGAAAAGGATATTACCTTAGGAGGATAAAAAAATATTCTAACATATGTACTAGCTCTTTCAACAGTGTAATATCTCAGAAGAAAATATTTGCAAAAATTTTACAAAAATTTTGCAAAAGATTTTTCTAAAGAAAAAAGCAGCCAAAATTTGTCGAAATTTCTTTTATCCGTGATATAAGTTGCTCCCAAGAAAAAAAATTTGCAAAAATTTTGCAAGAAAACTTTTGCAAGTAATTAGCCGCTTTTTTTTTTTTACAAAATTTTTGCAAAATATTTGACAATTTGCAAAAATTTCACAAAAATTTTACAAATTTTTTGCATAATACGTAAAATTAAAAAAGCGGCCAATTACTCGTAAAATTTTTTGCAAAATTTTTGCAAATTTTATTTGCAAATTTTTTTACTTAGGCTGCTTAAGTAAGCAAATAAATGTTTTATTTACAACTGTAAAATTAAGTTCCATTCAAATTTATGTAATATAATTTATATAGTTCAAGGCATAGGTAAAATCACCTGACCTCTTAAATTACCATTACAATCTTCAATGAGAACTTTAGGTCAGCTACCAAAAACTTCATAAACAAGTAGAACTACAGTTAATCACAATGACTCAACCAAAACACCCAAAAAATGTATTTAAAATCCATTACCATTCCCATCAATCCTAACAACCTAATTCACCAATGTCAAACCTAAAGTAGTGCAAACACTTAAATGGTACATTAAAAATCCATTCTGTGCATCTCTTTGTGATGACAAGAAAAACTGTCGTGTTGTTTGAGAATACATGTTTTAAATTTATAACTAGGGTGCACATGCACCTCCTAGCAGGGCATATGCGTCAAGGGACGCAGTAACAGCAGGGGAGATCTTTACATATGTGTTGTGTGTTCTTCCTCATTATTCACCTCTTATACTTGCTCTGGTCATTTAAACTTTGAAACGACCCTTGTGGCTGACCCAAACAGCAACACCCAAACACATATTCTAAGTTGTGAATTAAGATGGTAAGGACTTGTTTTGCAATTAAGATTTCTTTTTTTTCCACCTTTTATTTTATAGTATATTGTGGTGAATTGAATTGACAGTTGATTAGTTGGTCAGCTTTAGTGTCTGAATGTGAATTCAAGAGTGGGTATTTGCAATGCAATGAGGTGGAATGCAAAGCTGGTTTTTGTAGTGACGTAGTTGATGAATTACACAATTTATAGTGTATTTGAAAACAGCACTGAACAAATAATAAGCCGAACAAGAATGTTGATACCACAAACGGAAAATAAAGACTAAAGGCATGGTAAAATAATGTCGCCAACTGGTGACCATTTGTTGCATCTCATGCCAAATAATACGACATGAGGCTCAGTGAGTGGCTGTTACCGCCCCAAGTAATAAAATTTCATAAACTTTGCAAATAATTGGCAGCGTTTTTTTTTTTTACAATAATTTTGCAAAATATTTGACAATTTACAAAAATTTTGCAAAATATTTGACAATTTACAAAAATTTTGCAAGATATTTGACATTTTCGGCAAAATATTTGACAATTTACAAAAATTTTCGAAAAATTTTACGTTTTTTTTTTTATAATTTGTAAAACTTTTTGAAAAAAAAAAAATCGGGCAATTGCTTGCAAAATTTTTCGCCCATAACAATCATTCCCCACTGATAGTACAAAAAAAAAAACACTTTATAAAATTGCCCATAATAATGGTCTTGCCTAATTGCCCTTTTTTTTAATTTTAACAAACAATTTGTATCCCAGCTACTACTTACATTCCAAATGCAGAATAACTCAAAGGAGGGTATCTATTTTGAGGGGATTAAAAAAAAACTTCATTCAACCTCCCAACATTTACCCCCACAATGAAACAAAAACAAATTCACCCATTGGGAGAGCATTACACTTTTATTGACAGCTACCAATATCAGAAAACTAACTTTATCAAAAAAAAACTTCCTGCAACTCTTCATTCCACAGATGAGATAAACAGATAAACAATAGCAGAGTTCAATGTAATAATAAAACGCAAACCCACATAACCAGAGATGAAATATTTCAAAACAAATTTTAAGATAATATTCTTAAATGCGAAGACTCAAAGCCAAAAAAAAAAAAAAAAAAAAACAGCAGCAATTAAGAGTCACTAATTTAATTGAAATAAATTCAAAAATTACTGTAAAAAGAATTGCAATACCAAGCAAGTTGTTGACACAAGTTTCTTAAAAGAATGGGGTAATGATAAAAATTTCCTTAGGCAGCCATTGTTGTAAAATAGAACCCCACCAAAATAAAATTCAACACAGGAGGGCATAGGGGTTACAGGGGGTAGAAAGTTTTTTCCATCTTCCAACCCCCTTAAGACGGTAGGGAGTCACAATTTCCTTCTTTACTTAAACAACCCCCCTGTCTTACATCTTGAACTCGCCTGTCCTTCCAAAATTCATCAGTTAGATGAGAAGAAGCAACACTACGCACATGGTCTTCCAAGGTGTTGTTCTTACTAGCTGAAAGGAACTATCAACTTTTGTGTCACATGATTAATTAGTGCACATGAAAAAAAGAGAGTGGAAAGTGCATCTACTTAAAAATCCCTGAAAGTAGTTGAAAGGCGCCACTCAGCGTCGTTGTGACGAGGGTTCCAAAACCAGTCGACCCCTAAAGCAAAACAAACGATTCAGCCTCACAAGGTCACTGATGGACTTGGGAGCAATGGTTGCACAAGTGAGTTTAGTCGCCCACTAGAAATCACGGAGTAAGGTAGGAGGAAATGTTATGGTTCTTTGCATTTATTTTGCTAAGAGTAACTCTTTTGAATTTGCGGAATTTAACACCAGGCTGATTCGATGCACCCCTTCTTGTAGGTTTCCTGGCCATTCTGGCTACGCCCAGGGTCCCATGTAGGGTAAAATGTATTTTCACAGATGGTTTTTATTAGGATTTGTGCAGTTGGATGTGATTTTTTTTTCAATTATTGATATTTTGTAGGTTGGTATATGCACTTGATGACTAAAAGTATGCAATTACACATATTTACTATGTAATCTTTGAGAAGAGGTCGTTAGCATTGAAGGATAATAGGGTTTCGTAGCTTGTTGAATGCGTTTTTGAGAAACTGGTGCTGCAGGTGCTACTCATTTCTGGGAATTTTAGTGCGAGTAAACAAATAGTGCTTTCAAGTGAGACTCATGGGAATTGATTTCTTTTTTAGTTAGAGGGCGCCCACTGATTTGTATACGTGATACTTGTTGGGTGTTGTAACTGAATTTCTAAATATTTTTGTTAATAGTGGTACATTTTGTGGTATACTGATGTATATACCTACTTTTGGGAAAAGAAATTTGCAAACATTTTGCAAGAATATTTTGCAACTAAATGGCCCATTTTGTTTTTATAAAAATTTTGGAAAATTTTACATGTAATGCAAAAAAAATTGAAAAAGTTTTGTACAATTTTAGCAAAATTTTTGCAAAAAAAGTGGCCAATTACTTGCAAAAGTTTGCAAATATATTTCCTAGGAGTATCTTGTTTTAGCAGATTTTATGGAACATCAGTTGCATTAAAGTTTTATAAACTGATACTACTGCAATACAATAGTTTTTGATGAAAACAACTTAGTTTGAGTAGTGCCACCCCTTCTTAAAGAGATTTTTCACCTTGATTAGAAGAGCATGTATTTAGGGTGGGGTCTGTTGAAGCACTTTTCACTTGACTCTAGTAAAATAAAAAGTTCTTGTCCTTCTTGTCGAGATTGGTGCTTGATAACTCATGATTTCTTGTTTTCTTATGGAAATCAAATTGTCACCAAATTGCATTCCATTCCATGGGCTAATTCTCTGCTCCCTTTGATAGGCAAGTGTAGTGAGATTGATAAGGCAAAAATATTTTTTGTGTGGGTAAAATTTGTTGTTGAGAATTAGGTTTTGGGTGTTGATTGGCGAGAGATATCAGATGACCTTGTCACATGACACTCTTATTGTTTCAAATTAAGATGGCGGTTTGAAATTTAGATTTTTTTCAGGACATTAAAATCTGGAATAAAAAAGTTAGTCCTAACTAGCAGTATCAGCTTTCTGATTGGTTTGCAACGAAAAAAATGAAGTTTTTCTGCAATTTTATCACACTTTTTTGTAAAATCTATAGTTTTCTACAGTTTTACGACAAAAAGTGCAGCAAAATTGCAGTAAGTTGATGTGTTTTTATTGCAATTTTTCTGCAATTTTACACAATTTTTCTTAAAATCTACAGTTTTCTACAGTTTTACTGCAAAAAATCACCAAAATGCAGAAGTTCGAGTTTTTTTACTGCAGTATTTTTTCAGTTTTACCAAATTATTTTTAAAACTGCAATTTTTTTACTGCAGTTTTTCACTGCAGTTTTTTCTTTGCAATTTTTTTTTGCATTTAACACAATTTACTACAGCAAAAACTATATCTTGCGGACTATTTGATTCAATTCGAAACTTCATTTTTTTATGTGTTGAAGAGGCAACCGCAATTTTAAGCATACAAAAAGAAACTGCAATGACACTGACGTAATTAAAACAACTTTCTACAAAAAGTAAAAAATATACAGTTTTTGCTGAAGATAAAAAACGAATTTCCTCTCATTTTTTTGTAAAAATAGCAATTAAATTTAACAGGGAACTAAAAAATTATTTTATTGTTGAATTAAAACTGGCTCTATAATGAGTTGCAGTGATTCAGAAAAGGTACCCATTTTATTCTTAGCTAAGGGGCATTTTAGGGGAGATTTCAAGGTTACAACACGAGTGAATGGTAGTTTCTGTTTATTAGTATTCTCTTTACAAATACACAGACTTCTTCCAGACACTCTTTTACAACAATCTCTTTAGAAAGAACGGTTTCTAAAAATTAGAATCCACAATAACAAGAAAATCGAAAGTCCAAATTTCATTATTAATTTAATCACAGCAATAGTTTAAAATTAGTTCGCTATAAATATGAAAACAAGGAACTTTAGATAGTAGAAAAAGACATAAAAAATTATCTGAAATCAAAAACTGACTTTTTTAAAGAGATAAATACTTTAATATTTGATTTCAAGCAACGAAGATTGAATTTTTTGATTAACAATTTTTTTTAAAATTTTAGGTGGCCGTGACATTCATTTGCATGTAATTGCAACAGTGTGATCAAGATGACATTGTTTGATACAAGGGCAAGATGACCAAGTGTGTTAGCCTCATTTTATTGCTGCTGGGTGCAACTGTTGTGTCATCAACATACCAAGACTTCAGATTCATTTCTTATGAGGGTAAGTATTTAATTACAGTAATTACAAGTTGTTGTGAAATGATTTGTTTAACTTTAACATCCTAGTCAATTTACGGGTGATAAAAAAAATGGAGAAAAGGTGATGAGAAAATAACTTAATAGTCATGGTTTTGTTGGAATTATATCACCAATTTACTGGTGGCCCTATAAGATTTTTTTTGTCGGGTGAAGAGCTGTAGGCTAGATTGCATCGTAAGTTGTAGAGCGGTTGAAGGACATAGTTTGATTTTTTTTTTTTTTTTTCCTAACCCTTTGTGCACTTGTGAAATGTTATACATGTTGGAGAGCAGAAAAAAATATGGTTCAAAAGATCATGTTTCTTATCCACACACCTGGATTGTATCGTGTTTGCTTTACGGTGCAAAGTTCAGTGTTGTGTTCTGGTTAATTGAAGTAGACTTTTCACCTGTTCAATGTGCAGGTTTATATATAACTGAAAGTGACATCTGAGGCACTTAACAGTTTCATTTTGGTTGATAAATTTGAAATTGAAAGTTAATTGAAATTGAAAACGATGCAGTTTTAATGTTGCAAAAATTTCACGCAATTATCTGCAGTTTTTTTTTTTACTGGGTTCATTTTAATTTTTAAAATTTTTTTTTTTAATTGCATAAAGGAAAGTTTTGCATCTTGCAATTTGTTGTAAGAAAGATAAAATGATTTGCAGAAATAAAAAATTGGATATTTTTGGAAATTTCTTTAAATAAAGTGGTAAAAGGTAAAAGGATTGGCGAAAATTGGCACAAGGTGAAAATTTTTTTCAAAAACCTCACATCAGTTTTGCAATAATTTTGTACACAATTTGCAAAACATATTATATTGAATACTAATTTTTGCATAGTTTTTAATTTTGGAATGGCTATTTCCACCCCATCTGAGATGAAAACAGTCACCACCCCTATATAAGGTGGCTGGTGTTTTCAACATGACATACATACTTTCATAATTGTGTGTGTGAGAGCCCATTTCCTATTCCGCACAGATGGTTTTTAACCTGCATCCACTTGTTCGAGATTGAATACTTTTAGCTGAAACAATAAAAACAATTGGTATATTGTAATTGCCGAAAGCCTTTTCACTGGCAGTGAAATGTTGAAATGCTCTAAATGCCAGGAATGGTTCTATCCATCTTGTCTGAATTCACCTGGATTGGCTGTGCGAATATAAATGTAAAGAAGTATTAGTTCAAGTTCCTTAAAGAAAAAAAAAAAACTGAAGAAACTTCTTTTTACGAAAAATTGCATTTACTGTAATCACGAGAAATCATCCCATCTTCTGTAAAAATAGCATGAGGTGGAAAAAGACATGCATGGCCTTTTAATTTTTAAATTTTATGTCAGGTTTTGCACAAATTCTTTCATTTTTTACAAATTTTTACTTTGATTACGTGATGTCCAAGAAAAATTTGCAAAAAAAATTGCTTGTAATAGACCATTTTTTTTACAAAAATTTTGCTAAATATATGCCAATTCGCAAACGTTTCACAAAACGTATACAAAAATTTTGCATAATTTGTAAAATTTTGTAAAATTTTTGTAAAAAGAAATAATTTTCAAGTTTTCTTCTCACTTGTCAGTAAAATTTTTGAAAAATATTTTCAAAAAAAGTGGTTAATTGCAAAATTTTTGTTGTAAATTATCACGAAAGTTTTGCAAATATTTGGGTTGTGAATTTCAATTAAGATTTTAAAATATTTCAATTATTTTTACATTTACTTCACCTATTACAATAATCAAAGCCTAAAACCATTATTCCAATCACAAAGGGCGTCACCTGAAACAGGTCAAGACTAGCTCAACTCATTTGCATTTGTAAGTGAGCTGAGTTGTTTCAGAGTCTCCAGTCTACATTCTTCTACAACTGTTTTTTTTAAATTCCTCTTTAAAACTTTCATTGACCTTTTTAAGAAAACCATCAGTTGCAATTTTTTTCTCCTCTTCCTCAATTTGCCAGAAATATCACTTTTTGACTTCCAAATGAGTTCAAACTCACTTCAAAATTTATTTATCAACTGTGAATTTTTTTCATAATCTATTTTCAGACTTATCATCAACGGTTGATGTATTTACACAAACAGGTGTGTCCTCTTATACACAACTTTTATTTGACATTCCCCGATATCAATTATTAGTTGGTGCAAGGTAAGAGATAAAAGTTTTACAAACCCAAAATTAAAAATTGACTTCATTTTTTTTTCGCCAACAGAGACTATCTCTTCCGCCTTAGTTTTGAAGGTCTTACAAAATTGGAAGAAGCACACTGGCCCCCAACAGAGACAACTAAAGAACTGTGTGAATTAAAAGGTCAAGCTAGTAATGACTGTCATAATCATATAAAAATCCTTTTATCCAAAAATGAGAAAATTTTTGCTTGTGGTACCAACGCATTTTCCCCAGTTTGTTCCTGGAGAAGAGTAAGTGTTTGAAAAAAAATCTTGAAAATTTCATGTTAATTAATTGAGTTTAATTTAGATTGATGACTTGTCAATGGTCAGTGGAGAAATGAATGGGATTGGAATGTGTCCTTATAGTCCTCATCAAAATGTGACAGCAATTATTGCTTCATCGGGTGACTATTATGTAGGAACTGCTGTCGATTTTTCTGCACGTGATTCAGCAATTTACAGATTCACTGGCCAAACACCAGGGTTAAGGACAGCACAGTATAATCATAAATGGTTAAGTGGTAAGTAATTCATTTATTATAATTTTTTTATTCTTTTTGACTTCTTATTCCATTCATCTATTTTCCATGCCTCGTTGTAAAGATTGAGGTAACAGCATGTTCTAACAACATTGTAATTTCAGTGTTAAGAATCTGTTTATTATTTCTTTATTGCAGACCCGAGTTTCGTTGGTTCCTATGAAATCAGCAATTTCACCTACTTTTTCTTTAGAGAGACAGCTGTGGAATACATAAACTGTGGAAAGGTAACACCAAAATTATATTATTAAAGTAAATTCTTTTCTCTTTGCTCAACATCAGCAGCAAATGTTAACTTCAACTTTTGAACAACATGTCCAGTTTATTAAATCGTTATATTTTGTTTAGACTGTTTACTCAAGGGTGGCCCGTGTATGTCAAAATGATGGAGGTGGGCAATTTCGACTGAAGGACAACTGGACCACATTCACTAAAGCTCGCCTTAATTGTTCATTGCCTGGAGAATATCCTTTTTATTACAACGAATTGCAAAGTGTATTCTACATTGAACAAGAGAATATCATCTATGCAACTTTTACGACTCCAATGTATGTGTGAGAAAAATGGATAAGTTAATGCAATTTTTTAATAATTTGCACCTTAAGCCTTTGTTAATTTATACTCCAGAATTGTGACATTACCGATTTAATGAAATTAATATTTATTACAGGAATAGCATTTTTGGATCAGCTGTGTGTGCATTTAATCTTTCTGCAATTGAGAAAACCTTTAAAGGACCTTTCAAACACCAAAATAATCCTGGAGCTGCATGGGAACGTCATACTGGAACCCAAGATGAGAGAAGACAGTTTCAGGTAAAAAATAAATTAATCGTAAGAGAATTTACCAGTCACCAAACGTGACAAATATTGGAGATGAAAGACAAGAAAAAGTTGTACTTTTCCGTCCATTTTTCCTCGTTTTGAAAGTGCTTACTTTTTTTTACAGTAAAATTCTAAAGTTAATTGTCCCTATTTCAGGTTTTAGCTAATTTCAAAATCCGGACATGACGTGAAAGATTACTTGTTGCTTCGCATTACATTGAGAAAACAACCGACTCGATAATGGCCAGCACGTTTTTGTTTCCTAATTGCAATAACGTATCCCCTATGGTGCGCGCAAGAAAATCAGACACGATTTTTACTATTATCAGAGACGACTGTGAACAAAAAGGGGAGGTGGAATAGCGACCCTTCTCTCTGCTGGAATTCGTAAAAGGACACAGAATGGACCAGTTAAATAAAGAACCCTCGATGATCAGCATTGCAAGCGATTGCTGGAAGTTATTAGCCCCTTACTAGCCTGACGCCCCAAGTCTCACCCAGCATTTCTTGCGCGCGACAGGTAGTTCGAAGCACAGGCTCAGTACAAAATAGTTGTTAATGGCCACTGCCTACACTTCAATAATGTTGCGACGCAACAAACAGTCACCAGTCAATGCCACTGTCATGTCCGGATTTTGGAAATCACGAAAATGTGAAGTAAGGAACAATAACTTGGGAAGTTTTATTTTTAAAAAACAGTAAACACTTTCAGAACGAGTTGCAATGAACGCAAAAATACATATTTTTCTTGTCTTTCATTTTCAATATTAGTGTTGTTAGTGAGACCCCCCCCCCCCCTCTTTAAAGTTACTTATAAAGGCTCTGCTTATTTTATTATTTATTTTCGCAGTGTGAAACCCCAAGTAATCCTCACCACGTAGACTCTGATCGCTATCAATTAATGGACGATGCAGTGTTACCAACACAGCCAAAACCTTTAGTAACAGTTGAATTAGAAAGGTTCAACAACCCACACATTGTCATTCACTACTATGCTAACACTTTATTGTTATTTAGGTTTAGTCACATTGTAGTAGACATAGTCCCCACAAAGCATCACGAAGCTGTGCATGTAATTTTTGTTGCTACAATGGAAGGAGTGATCAAGAAGTACACTTTATTGCCAAGAACTCATGAAACATGTTTACTCGAGGTTCTCAATCTTCATAACTCCAACCATAGTCAACCCATACAGGTTTTAAGAATTCTCAAGGATACAGTAAGCAAAGAATGCTTGAGTATATATACTGAATCTCAATTCCAATTTATATTTAAAGAATTCACTATACATTGGTACCAATGTATCAGTAATGAGACTTCCTGTGGAAAGATGCAAGAGATTCAAAACCAAGAAGTCTTGCTTGAATTCTATGGATCCTTATTGTGGGTGGAATACCCAATTGCAAGTATGTGCCATGGCGCCTTTAAAGAACCCTTTGAGTAGCTTCTGGCAGCAACATTACCCATCATGCCCTATTGTAACCGAATCAGGTGAGATTTATTTTCTCTGTGTTCTAAACTTTTCTTTTGTGCGTCAGCAAGAAGTCCTATGTTGTTGTTTTCTTTTTGTAGTTGATGGAGGGTGGGGAGAATGGTCAGATTGGTTTGAGTGCATGCATATTGGTGATGCATCATCAGGAGGACGTTGCCATTGCCAAAAACGTCTTTGTAATTCCCCAAGTCCAGCCTATGGAGGACAACCTTGTGAGGGCCCTGACTTTAGAGTGTCAAACTGTACGAGAAATGGCCAGTGGACCGAATGGTCTGCGTGGTCTGCTTGTTCTCAAACATGTGGCCTGGCGGTTAAAATGAGGAGGCGTACTTGTGGTAATCCGGAACCTGCATTTGGTGGTAGAACTTGTGTTGGCCCTGACCGTGATGAGATCTACTGCACAACAAATCCTCCATGTCCAGGTGAGCCACTCAAATCAACCGTAATATGCAAAGTCCACTAATTCCAATGTTTGTCCCTAATAGTCCCGAGCATTGCCAGCGTTGATGGTCGCTGGTCAGATTGGGGTCCCTGGGATGAATGCAGTAAACCTTGTGGAGGAGGTTTTCACATGCGCAGAAGACGGTGTGATAATCCTGCTCCCCAGCATGGCGGACTTGACTGTTCTGGTTGTCCCACTGAATACAGACCATGCAATCAACACAGCTGCACTGAAGCTCGAAAATCTTCAGCGTGGACACCTTGGCTAGTAGGCAACACCAGTCGAGATGGGTATTACCAAGTTCGCTTTAGGTTCTCTTGTAAAGCGAATGTCCCTGATGCGGGTTTTATTCGCGTTGGGCATATGAAGAAAGAACAAAGATTTTGTCTTGCAGATGGAAGTAACTGTGTTAGTCAAGGTGAGGGAATTGGAAGCTACCTTGAATGTTACTGAATTTCTACCATTCCTTTTTAATAACATTGGTTAACCAATGAGAGCTACTTTATTGGAAAGATGCATAGCTACTCTAGGTTAACAAGATTCTACCTAAAGCTAATGAGTACTCACAACTCCTCCTAGAATTCCTCAGCATTGATGGAGACTGGTCTCACTGGTCACCCTGGACCAAATGTTCTGCTGGATGTGGTGGTGGAGTTCAGTTTCGTGAGCGGTCTTGTGATAACCCACGTCCTTCCGGAAATGGGTTGGATTGTATTGGGGAAAAGAGATTGGAAAAAGCATGCAACACGCACTCTTGCAGTAAGTCGGCCTTTTTATAGGAAAATTAATCACTGCTTACTTAACAATACTGACCTTTCTCTTTGGGGATAAATACCTAGGGTGTTTGGTTGCCTCTTATTTTCTTACTAATTTAAGTTTTCCCTATATTACTCAATTAATGTTGCGTGCGATATTTCTAACAATAGGGTTACTAATCTCTTGTCTTTGTTCATCCAGATGCAGATGAAACTGATGATTGGTCTCCTTGGTCACTTTGTGAAAAAGGTCAACAGTTTAGAACAAGGATTTGCCAAATTTCTACTTTAACTTCTGATAAGTGTAAAGAGCATGTTAGAGAAGAACGGTCATGTGATGGTGAAAATACTGAGAGTAATGGTAAGTAATAATTTATAAAAGACAAACTGTAGAAAATGAAATTGTGCAGTCTAACCAAAATTTTAAAAAATTTGCAAAGTAATTGGCCATTTTATCGCAAATGTTTTGTGAAATATGTGATAATTTACAAAAATTTCACAATTTTACAAATTTTTTGCGTAATTTGTAATAAAAAAGTGGCAATTCAAAATTTTTTACGCCCTTATTTAACTTTAAAATGGGTGACCAAAAAGTATCCAATATAAATCCAAAACTTTAGTACCTTATTGGAAATCAATTTGAAGTTGTATTTGTCAGATTATTTTATATACTTTAAATGTTCAATGTCCCAGGTAAAAAAATTAGCAAAAATTTTGTAGTAAAATTTTGTAAGTAATTGGCCGTTTTTTTTGTTTTTTTTTTTTACAAAAATTTTGCAAAAAATTAGACGATTCCAAAAAAGTTTACTACATTTATATATTGTAGCCATAATTTAATAAATTTTTGCAAAGTTTTTGTATTAAAAAAAAAAAAAAAAAAAAAAAAATAAAGCGGCCAATTGCAAAAATTTTTTTTCCTGGGAGGTTCCAAAATTTCAATTGGAAACCAACTGGGACCAATGGGTATGAATGCCAAAATTTTAATAGGTTCTTATTGATTTTCAATAGGTTCCATATTGATTCCTATTACAATTCCTAATTGGAATTTAAAATAGCTTGAAGGAATGAAATTGAAAAAAACCACGTATAAGTTTAAAGCGTGTTTACTGACTATTCCTTCTTCTGATTCAGTCGAAAATTTGCATGTCTTAACAAATAAGGTTATTCGCGTGATTTCTGATTATTTTGTTTTAATCACCTACAATTTTAATCAAGAAAGAACTTTTTATTTCAGATCTAGGAACAATAGCTCATTTGGCAGGAAGTTACTCCAACATTCGCACTGAGCATTTAGTTGCAGGTTGCATCGTGTGTTTCCTCTTGGGTTCCTTATTGACAGGCATCGGTAGTTACTACTATTTAGTTCGACGACCACAAAATAGGCGAATATTAGGAAATAAACTTTTTTCGAATCCTACAGCAGCACCCAATGTCTATGTGCCACCTAAAGATTGCCTAATGAAAAACTACAGTACAAATTCATTATCTAGGAATAAGAGAATACCGTTAACTAGGGAAGGTTCCATTAAGAACAATAGTCATCACAGTCATAAAGTATACATGAACTCTGACTGTTTTGATTGAAAGTAGTGCACAGCATCGTGTGACCATTTGCATCTTCCAAAAGGGCCAAAAAGGATGTTTCTACATTCTTATCATAACTAATTTTATATTATTTGTGCCAATTAACACAAGGAAGACAAAGACTGAAGTTGTAAATAATCATATGAAGAAACTATATTTTGTAAATTTTGGTTATAATTTTTCAAGTTACGTCTTCTGGTGTAAACGTGTTTGTGAGAGTGCCCTAGTTTAATGATTGTGGTGTTGGATTTACAGATGTGTCATTACAGAATTAACAAAACAAAAATAATTCAACATCAGATCGCGTCTTTGGAATTGAAGCGCCGGGGAGATTTCTCTCGGAAATACACAATTCACCGCCTTGAAGCAACCAGCAGTAAATTTGCCAATTTATTTTTACTTTATTTTTAGTATAGTTTTCGTATGTGCATTGTTTGTTTCTTTTTTTCAAAGACTTGATATACAAACTATTTTTGTGATTAACTTTTACATGACAAAGTTAAATGTTATAAATTTTATGCTTTTTTTAAAAATTTGTAATGTGTTTATAGAAAATTGTAAACATGCACCAGTATTATTTTTTTTCCTAGATAATGATGAACTTCGGTTTTTTTTTGATTATAATTAATATTTTTATAAGATACATGAACTTTACCTGAATGAACTGTGCATTTGTACTAATGAATTTTTTTTTCTAAATTAATTAAAAAAGATAAAGCTGAAGATATTGATTTTCCTACTTCTTCGTGTACTGGTGACAGTTGACATATTTCACTAAAGAAGACGTTAATCCAGGTTAATCATATTTAAGGGATGTTTGTTGTACTGGTACTCCACAACTATCTCTTGGCACTACACCGGAAATAATGATACAGATTTATGTCCAAAATCTTCTAGGTTTCAAAATTTAGAGATTGACTGAGATTATATACTATAGTTTAACGTTCTGAGCAATGTTATCAAAACCAAAGGTTTGATGTAAAAGGGGGTTGGCGCAGACTAAGCTGTGCAAGCCGCTTTTACCACAGGCTCCCATCCTATATAAGGAATAACATGGCTTGAGCACCAGGGGTCGCATAAATCACGCTTATATGTAAGTTATAAAGAAGCTTTGCCTTTTCGGAATCCATTAGAGGAGGATAACGAAATCGTAATTGAAATATTGTGGATCATATGCAGTTGTAAACTGCGAAATTTTTTTTTTCGATGGACAAATTTTAAATTCGTTAAAAAAATTTAATATCCAAGATCGGATTTTGTAATTACGGTCTAACTCTATTGCTTGTAGAACTTCATGACGCCTCTAGTTCTATTGAAATTTTTTATTATGAAACGTTTCTTACGATGTGCGTGTATCGGCGTGCGAGAGCACTGCGAGAGAGTGTTCTGTCATAATGTATGACGTCACCTCTAAGATGGCCACCATAACGATTTTCTACAGCAGGTATATAATCGCATTCATTTGCAAACCAAAATAAAATAATTTGCAACTTAAACCTTATCAAACAGGGCCTTAAGTCGTTACAATTTCAATGGATCGCGCTACAAAATAGAAAATAGCGAGAATCAGAGTCATGGTCTCGTTCACTCACCTACGGTAAACCTGGTAACAAATCGATCGCCGCGTACCGGTAATGAAGATTTCGTCATTAGGTAGTAAACTTATCGCTTATTTCACGTGTATCTCGGAAATTCAAACACGTTTCGATACACAAATTTTAATTTACAAAAGAAAAACAAATTCACAAAATTTTATTTCCTTTAATACATTGAACATCAAAATATTACAAAAGAATAAATAAGACCGTGAACAAGTTAAAAACACTACACACCGTTCGAACTCCAGTTTTTCGTACTAAAATCAGACCCTTTATCACAAATCGGACTTGTTCTCGTTACGTCACACATGGTCGAGCAAGTAGATGGAGTAAAAGTATGCCCAGTACGAACCATTTCACTGTTAAAAGTCAATTCGTAGTTAGCACTTGTAGATGAAGGCAAAGCTCGACGATTTGAAAGGTGCTTATCATTCACACAGCAGCAAAAAACATGATAACACGACTTATTTCTTCTACAAGATCGGACTAAAATCCGACGAAAATTACTTGACATTAAGCTGTATATAATAGGGTTAAGACAGCTATGTACAAAGGGTAACTGCATGCAAGCAACACGAATTGAGTAAATAATGGGTGAATATAACGTGAGGCCATATTTGATGAAGACGTGCATTATGACACGTGGGCCCCAGCAAACAAGGAAGAGGACTATGACTAGGATGAGCATCTTTATAACCTTTGATCAAGAAGAAAAAAACGTAAACTAAATTTCAATTTCTTATGCAATTTTTAATTTACCTGTTTTCTTGCTTGTCTTACATCATCAGATTGGTTAGGTTTGGGATGGTGAATGGAAGAATTTCGTAGTAAACTGTTTGAACTAGAGGGTGAGTGATAGAGGGAGTTACGCATTGCTGAGCTAATGCTTATACGCGAGTCGAAATTTCTGCTGTAAAATTTCAAAATTGAAACAAATGAACTTAAGAAAATTGATACGATATAACTGAATATAAGTGGCAAATCAATGATAAGGAAGCATCAACAGAAACTAGTGTTTAGAATGTTTCCTGTTCCAGTTGTTAATGAAATAAATGTATGAGCAAGAAGTTGAGAATTTTTGTAGTCATAAACTGATATAACTGTAGTAGAGATTGTGAAATTGGCACAGACTTCCAACTTTAATTTCCAATTGGTTTCCAACAGGAATTCATAATGGCACAACAAGATTCCTGATTGAAAATCAAATGGGACCAATGAGAATGAGGAGGCTAAAACAACATCAGATGCGGTGTAAAAGTATAACTACACTCTGTGCATGGGGTCACGATATGTGTAAAAACAAGGTGTAACTTCCTATTTACACTAACAGGTTGTAAAAGAACAGTTTTTAACAGGCATGGTGTAAAACACCTTATGGGTGTTCATTTGCATTTGACAGTGTAAAGGGAAACTAATTTGTAAATGTTGGTATAACACTTTAACATCGTTTTTACAGTGTTTTACACCCCTATTTAATTCAGCTTTTTTGTTACTTTGGAGAGGGTGTCGTACTTTCGTTTGATAGTTTGATTATTTTCTTTGTTTCGCTCTTTACTTCATATGTTTATGCGATAACTAATTTCAACTTGATGGCTAAACAATCCCGGATCAAATTTCTTATGTCACTTTTTTAATATCTCTACTTATGACTGCACCCTCCCTTGAGTCTGCAGTCATTTCATGTCAAGCCATCTTGGCTTAGTTGGGATTTAATTACCTATTTGCGGTGTCACGTACCTGCCGCACGAGACTAGCAATAACAACGTCAATAAATCCCAAAAATCTCAAAAAAAATGTGCTGTCAGCAGGAAAAGGTTTACAAATACTAAGACGTGTAATAAATGGTCAAAAGGTATATGATGGGCGTATGGTTTGTTAATTGCAGATGGTGTGACAGTCATGTGGTATACTCTTAAAACTATAGGTAAGATAAGGTGTGTGAATAAAGGCAAATGGGAAAAAAAATCTAAAAAGTAATGAAAATGGTATGATTGTCTACTGTGAAAACATTTCACTACTTTTAGACCTTTTCATCATTTGTCTCTGTTTTCACAGACTTTTTCTTCCCTTCAGTTTTAAGAGTGTGACTGTACAAGTTCATGTAGTATACAAATGCAGCGTCGTCGTTTGATGTGATAGTAGAGCACAGCCATATGGTTTGTGAGTACACCATTCTTATGTGCGTTTGAGCGTATCGTCTTTGGATGGTCTCTATTGGTCCCAATTCAATAACTAGATTCCAATTAAGTCTAATCGGAATCTGGTTATCCCCATTAGAAATCTATTGGGAACTCAATTGGAAACCTATTGGATGTTAAAGGGGGTTACAGCTGTGAGATGAACTATGCGATAATTGCCTTAACGTTAATATATACGTTCAACCACAAAGTGACTATTGAATCTGGCTTTAATGGCAGGCCTCACTTTAAACACTGGTTCTGAGAATTTATGATAATTAATTATAATAAAATAAAAAAACAGAAAGTTACCTGCTTATTCTGGTCATAGCACTAACAGCTTTTGTGCTCATCCACAATTCTTTGATGACACGCGAATAACAGAAGATCATTAGAAGACACGGAAGAATAAACATTATACATAATTGATAAACAGCAATAACAAACGGTAGGCCTCCATCTTCTCCATCCCAGCAGTAATAGATAGTGATTGTAATATCCGTGTGGTTATTATAGAACGTGAAGGGGACTGTACCCTGTAAAAGAAGTCGTTAAAAAGTCTTTATTTAACCTTCAACCTACTGCGATTTATCTTAGCAAAACATGTTCCGGCACTCCCATATGTATTCCAAACTGATTTGCTTTGACAAAAAATTACCCAAGCAATAAATTATCATGTGGAAAGTAGACATTTCGCCTAGCAGAAAATGCAATTCGTAAATGGTGAGAGGACATGAAGATGTTTTGCAAGCTCATTAAGTGAAAAACCTAAATAACTGAAGGGTGTAAAAGAGAAATTGGTTCTATGCCAATAGCAACCATTACTTATACTGGCTTAGGCTTAGTCAGTTTAAAATTTTCAAAAGAAAAAGAAATTTTTTTCTCATGAGCAACTACTTATACTGGTGAACCAAAGTTTTCAATAAGCCAGAGATTGAGTAAACTGCAAAAACTGTACTCCCTGCTTTAACTTCCAATTGGTTTCTAATAGGACTCCATCAAGGCATAACAGTATTCCAATTAGACCTAATTGGAAAACCTATTAAGGATTGTGTACATCTAATACATCCCAAGGAAAAAATATTTTCAAAAATGTAGAAAGTAATTGACCAATTTTTTTTTTATTTTGCTAAATATGTGACAATTTGCAAAAACTTGTAGAGTTTTGCATTGCAAAATTTTTGTAAAAAAAATTAGTAGCCAATGGGGCGAAGTCGCTTCGGTAGTTCTAATAATGGCCGCAGTTCTAACAATGGTGGCGCGTCGGTACTGCCCCATTACTTGCAAAATTTTTGTAAATTTTTTTACTTGGTACAGTAGCTATTGGTTCTAATAGGACTCTTTGGAAACCCAAGGGACCAATTGGAATGAAGGAGAAATTCAAACAGGTTTTTCGATTAGAAATTCCCAATTGTAATTTAAAGTAAGGTTTGAGCAGTTATACACCATACTTAACTCTTTATTACTCACAAAACTTTGAAGTTTGCAGTTTACTGTATTACCCAAACATGATACTACACTTTATTCTTAAGTTAGTGCCTCCAAGTTAAATATGTTATCTGCTCCTCCACTTTCCTTTTATAATCGATTTCTGTATAGATAAACTATCCAAAAAATTCTATCAACTCAACAAACTACAAAAGCAGTTTATAGATCTTTTATATTTTCTAACTACCAACTTTCTGAAATTGCTTTTATTTTATTTGACCATTCATTAACTTTTTCCAATTTCTTTCCTATTGTCTTCTAATTTTATGGTCGTTAGAGAAAAGTCACTTGATTTCAAGCCTTTTTTTCTAAAAAAAAAAAAAAAAAAGGTTTATAGTTTAGGGAGAAAATAAACTGGTGAAGAAAAAACTCATTGGACTTGGGTTGCAACATCACTAAAACTGAAGGCAGAAAAATTCTTTCAGTGTTTTTAAATGTTGGGAGTCTCGTTCAATTTTCTTTAAGAGGGAAAACTGCATTCTTGGAGAGGCAAAAGAAAAATTCCAGCAAGTTTATAAATTAGAAATAGAAGATGCAACGTACCCTCGTAATAGTCACTGGAATGGCAAGTATCAGAGCCACTATCCATACTAGAAAAAGTGCGCGGCGACAATTACTCATGGTGCAGAATGAACGGCTTTTCATTGGATATACAATGACAACATATCTAAAAAAAGGAAAAAGAAAGCACAATTTAACAAAAAAAAATTGTAACTGCAATTTAGAAAAGTTGGCTGAAGCTAGCTGTAGGACACTAACGTAAATAAATTAACAAGGAGCAAAATATACATAATTAATGGTTGTGACAAGAGTTTCATTTTAAGCACTACTCCTTGGAGTTATATTAGCTCTCAATATTTAAAATTAAGGATCAATTTACCTTCTTTTTTAGAAGAAAAATTCATATAATTTAAGAAGGAAGTGAGTGATCCATCAGGTTTGGAGAGCTCTATCAATATTGAGTAGGTGTAGCTTTAAAAAGGGAGTCTGTCTAATAAAACAAGTGTTGGAGATGAAATCCGAGAAAACGTATTTCGTCATTGTACTTGTTCTGAAAGTGCTTCCTTTAATTATAAAGTTACAGTTGAAGCAAAGAAAGATTAGACTTTTCAAGTGGAGTTAAGCTTTGCTAAGTGTTTTTAGTAGCCAGGGTGGACGTTTGGGTACAAAGTTGATGAAGGTGAACAGTCCCAGCACACACTAAAAATCGTTTTAAATTTAAATAACACATTTTAAATTTAATTCAACTTTAGTTCATTTAAATTTAAAATGTGTTGTTGAAAACACAGTAGGTACATTCAAATTGGTAACAGTAGAAGTGACTTCTTCTTTTCCCACTTAGGCAAGTCACTACAAGTCACTTTTAGGTGAACACACTAAATACTTTTGGTTCACTTATAATCATAGATTGAAGAGATCAAACGGACTTGATTTTGCTTTTTTAAAAGTGATGATGAACTTGATTGAAGCATCAGATTCAGTTATTTTAAGAATAATTTCAAGTAAATACACGTGTTTTTATGAGCACTCGTTTTAGGCAGGTCAGTCACCTCGTGACAATCTTTGACCCGCATGCGCAGTTTGAACCACTTTTCTATAAGTAGAAGTAAAAGTGACGGTAGGGGCTACTTATAAGAAAAGTGACTTTTATCACTTTACTTTTGACAATCATGACGAAAAATACGTCACATCCAGCTGTCAAAAGTCACATAAGGCACATAAGTCATAAATGTCACTTCTACTTTTACAAATTGAACGCACCTAATCAGAGATGAATTTTCTAGAGTGCGCAGTTATCTCATCCGTGATCAAAATCTTGTAATAGTAGATTCATCATTTTTACCCAACCATCAGAACTCATTCGTTGGCTATTACAAAAGCTTTCATCTTCAATATTTGTCTCGTTGGGGTGAGACACCTTCTTAAATTCTTTTAAAATTTTTATTCCAACGTCATTAGCGATGGAGGTATGAAGTGATTAACTACATTACAGCGCAAAATATTCTGAGCTTACTCACCACTCGTCTAGCTTTATTAACCGCACTAATTAATTGCTTGATTTAGATACATAAAATAAACGTAAGGGCACCAATCGGAAAACTTGTAATTTTTTCACAACTTTTATTTTGTGCCTATCACTAATAGATGACTTGAGATCATACTTTTCGCTCCCTTTTAACGACAACATTATGTAATAAAATAAAATATTGAACAATAAAAGAAACCTTTCAAGACTGACGGCTGTTAGATTGAGAACTGACGCAACAGCTGACACCATTTCTCCATAACTTGAAAGTTTACAGACGGCTCCTTCTTCATCCCATGTGACAACAAAATACTGCAGCAGTTCTAATGGAATGCAGACGACCAGAAGAAGAAGATCAGCAACTGCCAGACTCACCAAAAACATGCTGGAAATAAATAACAAAAGATCAAACATCAATTTTTATGGAACTTTCCGTCAGTGGTCAAGTCACTTCTTCCGGATGTTTAAAACTGAACTTTATAAAGAATATATTTTGTTCTTTCCAATCAAGTCAAACTATGAAACAATAAAAGAAGAAAGCAAAGCTGGAGAGTGGGCGAGATCTTAAAAGGTCAGCTCAAACGCGTCTGCAGTTTGCACCCTCTAGGACAAATGAAGGGGAATGCAACACCAATCTCATCCTTTTTCTGCTTCTGCAAGCTAGGCGAGTTCTTTGGCGTGCAAATTGGAAACACGAAAAACTCTTTCACGCATGACAATTGCGGTTACTTTTGATCATTATAGAAATTGGCGTGTTTTTGAAACGTGCTGACTAGAAGTGAAGTCGACTTTGAATATTGAAATTTAAAATTTTTGTTTATCACATTTTGTTACAAAAAATAGAAGCCTTAAACACTTGGTTTTGATAGCAGAACTTAGATGTGAGGTTTCTTGGTACAAATTATTGATTACTGTGATCTCGTGTATCCATAACATTTGGAAATGTAATTTGCACAATCTTTGCCACGGAATTAAAAGATGAGCAAAACTATATAACAATTTTTGCATTATTGTACCCAATGCTCAGTGGCGCCGCTACCATTAGTGGTAGTAAGCTTAATTTGTCCTAAAAGCGTGCTCCCCATTGTATAGGGAGCCTGTAAATACTTAAAAGTACCATGTTATTGCAGTCATGGTGATAAATGTCGTATTGATGAAAGTAATCACCTCAATTTTGTCGTCTATTTTTATTCAAGGCGAGTACCAATGAGAGATGACAACAAAATGAATGACAATTTAAACAACCATTAAAGAGGCCTTAAAGTTTAAAGCTTAAAATGAATTCAGCAACAAAAAAACTCAGATTTGATAAATTGTGTGAAAAGTAATATTGATTTACTACAAATCCAGCTGAAAAGATGATGCATTGGAGAAAAATTTTTTTTTACAGGAATTGATTTTTATTGCTACACATGTTCTTCTAATCTGAAAAATCAGCTACCTACAACCCTTGAGAACTGCCTCATTGAATGCACATCCACATTATAAAACTAGGAGTTTCAACTACCTCTATATATAGAAGAAAGTGGTATTCTTTTTCCAACTTAATTGACTTTAAAAAAGAAGTCTTAATTGGATTTTACCTGGTGGCATTGCGGCTGCTCTTGTCTCTCGTCATTATGGTTATAATAATGACATTACCAATGGCTCCAATGATGAAACTGAGTGCGTGTGTTATCATAATGGGAACGAACTCAGGGTTGTTTACCCATGGTCTCAGCATATCCTCTGGATGGGCCATGGCTACACATTGCTCTAAGCCATCTGGGACTGAAACGTTGCAAGAATTGTCCATTGACATCTAGAAAAAATGAAAAACACATGTAACCAATCTGTTTAAGTGACTAAACGAAACCAAACTTTTGTAAATGTTTGTTACGTACCCACTTTTTTTTTTTTTTTGGATAAAATAGTCATGCAAATAAACAGTGTGGGTCACAGTGTGATATTTGAAGGTTGTGATTAATATTTTTTATTATTCTAACTTAGGTCCTTTTGATATGTGACATAAGGATTATGCATCCTACAGCTGCTTTAAAAGAACATTTTAGAATTACCAATAATAGCAAAAAGCAGTCCCAAGTGTAAAAAAAATTGCAAGGCCGTTTTTTTTTTTTTTACAAAAATTTTGCAAAATTTATAAATTATGCAAAAAGTTTTGTAAAGTTTTTTGCAAACGGAAAAAATGGGGCCATTTACTTGCAAATTTTTAAAATATTTTTTTCTGGGGCTGCTGGGATATTAAATTTTGGTTCAATTGTAAGCAAAATAACACAACTATTTATTGTTGAAAATTTTTTTTTTTTAAATTGATGTTTCCAGCAGGGCTTGCAATGTCGATCGCCACTTGCGCCAAATGCGATAATTTAAAAAAAAACGACGAAAGGAGGAAAAGAATTGACGCGTGTTTGCAATGTAGCATGAACAAGAATGAATTGTTGTAAAATGTTAAAGCTAAAACTAAACGCACAAAATCCAATCAAAACAAAATTTCAAATTGATGAAATCTAAATTCGGCTTATAAAACTGGAATTTGGCTTAAACACTAATTTTCACAGTCAACTGGCAGGAAAAAAATAGTAAAGCCTTCCTCTCGTTCCTCTCGTTAACTTGCAGTTTTTGATTTTTTAGTTGCTGCCTTGGGATTTTGCCTTTAGGCATGCAGTGTTGTGCAAAATACTATTTTCAAAATACTATTTTATTTTGAAAATAGAAAATACTATTTTATTTTGTTATTTTAAACTTGATAACACAATTGTATATCATACATGATGACGAGTCAACTTGACATGACGTCATATATTAACGAAACCACGTTTCGCATCAGATAAAAACCACGTGACGCATCAGCCCTTACAGAAAAAGTTAATCATTTTTTAGTCATTTTCAAATCACTTTTTTAAC
This sequence comes from Pachymerium ferrugineum, assembly GCA_034686365.1. Classification (NCBI taxonomy): domain Eukaryota; kingdom Metazoa; phylum Arthropoda; class Chilopoda; order Geophilomorpha; family Geophilidae; genus Pachymerium; species Pachymerium ferrugineum. The sequence continues at coordinate 23 of JAQGAS010000141.1, read as the reverse complement.
TAATGAATGTTTTTAGGCTACTT